>JAQFZQ010002348.1:0-14335 GCA_034696005.1 Glomeris marginata | reverse complement strand
AGTGTGACGTCACGGTTCAGTCGATCCCCCCCTACCCCCATGTCACAGACTGTCACGCTAGCAGCGACCCCCTCCCCGGTCTCTTGAGCGTGACGTAATTTATGGATGGCCCCTAATCTAAACAAAAATGCAGCTACACTATATAAACGGGACAAAAACAATAAAACCCACATTATAATGTTACAGTGTGAATATAGAAGTGTATAGTTAAAGTTTAGGTTAAAAAATTATGAGTAGCTACCTAATCAAATTTTAAAGGTACTTTAAGGCAAATTTCACAAATTTTAATTGAGAATCGTACTAATACATTATTAGCATAGTTGTAGTTGAATTCAGAAAGAAGTGTTTGCTTATTTCAAAGAAATAGGGAATTAAGTTAGGAATTGCTGTGCAATGACATGGTATAGAAAGCAAAGAATATATGTAAAGTGAAAAAGTGAAATTTTTCTTACAAACTCGTATAATAACTCGTGGTCGGCTTCTGAAAATTTTCCAACAGTCTTAAACTATATATAATAATGATTTATCGACGTGTTACTCGATCGAAATGACTATAATAGCCGGATTTTTGCTTGTTTTTTCATTTTTATCTGAACGTTTTCATGAAAATCGCATATCCGTAATATAACAAAAAATGGCTCGTTTGTGATACGTATACAGAAAAGTTTGTAGTTTTTATTTTAGCTTTTAACGACTGTCATGCATGCCAACGACGTGTGTGTTACATATAGCCTACATTATATGAGAAAAGCTTAGTGTATAGAAGAAAAAATTGAAATCCGCTTCTAATTTGAATTTTACTGTAGGGAAAATCTGTAAATGATGTCGCAAAATTCGAGTTTTTGAAAGATTAATTGCATGTGATACTTTGTGACATTATATATAATACGTATATCAACATTCAACATTCTGGTATGCAAAGTTAAAACGTTTTTTAATTACTATTTGAAGTTTTATTTCCCCAAAAATATTTCATGAAAGTTTTGAAAATTAAAATCTTACTCCGAGGAGAAGAAAAATTCAGAAACTATTGATTTATTGATATACATACCTATAGTCTATTCACAGCTATCTTTATAGTTGAATGTTAACGCCTTTCTTAGAAGGAACCAATGAACAAATAGCTGTGTCTGCGCCCACCTATTGGCGTGTGCCCCCGATGGGCGTGGCCTGCAGCCATTGGTTCACTCCAAGAAAGGCGTTAACATTCAACTGTAAAGATAGCTGTGAACAGACTATAGTCAAATCCACACTTATCCCGGCCCTTATTATTGATAATTGAAGCACAGCCTCGAAAAACGATTCATCTTCAATTTCATTCATTTTCAATGGCGAAAATGAGTTAGTATTTCAAACAAAGATCTTGTTGGTATAATGCATCCCTGCAAATACCGTTTTATATTGCTATTCTGAGCTCAGAGTTTAGGCAAAATGCATTTGAATCGTTTTTCGAGGCTGCTCTGATCCATTTCTGTGGTTGATCACATTGGAAGGGTCTCTAAAAAGTGATGAATTTCTTTGATCTTTTGCAAGGGATTTCCAGCTGCGAAGGAGTAGATTGTGGGAAATTACACTTTGCATTTCGTGATAACGTTCTTCATTTCATGATTATTAGTTGGTGATAATATGTATGTATATACAAGGAAATGGAGCTGCTAATCTCATGTCGTCTCCCACAGAGTGCAATTATAACCTGCTCAGTGTCTTAGTATTTTGTAAACAGAGTGACTGAAAGACAATTGTGTTTTTTCTTCTTCTTCTTATACCTTCCTTTCTTTCTCTTTCATCCTCTTCAAATTTTTTTGGTCCCGTTTCACTATCCATGCACATGTGCATGGGTGGGTGAGTTTGTGATTTTAATGATGGAACATCCGGGTGGTGATGCTCTTGTTTTTGCCATTTTCTCGTGTCGTTCTTATTTTCCACGCATATATACATGTACGTGCTTGGTCATTATGCTGCCAAGTATATATTCTGCATTCTTTACTTAATTTTTTACCATTTTTTCCACTTGTTTCTATCGACTGGCAAAGCGACGAGAAATGAAAATGATGAATTACTATATAGTCCAAGTTTTCTGGGCGTCACGTGACGCAAAATTTCATTAAATCCCCTATACAAACCATTCAATGACCCGAACGGTACTTTTTGCTCCATTTATACTCTATATAATTTCTAACAAAAAATATATGCAAGGTTTGTATAACAGAAACGCTTGTGGGGAAGCAAAGAAATGCAGCATAGCTATAGTCTATTCACAGCTATCTTTACAGTTGAATGTTAACGCCTTTCTTGGAGTGAACCAATGGCTGTAGGCCACGCCCACCGTGGAAACACGCCAATAGGTGGGACTAGCCACAGCTATTTGTTCATTGGTTCCTTCAAGGAAGGCGTTTTAACATTCAACTGTAAAGATAGCTGTGAATAGACTATAAATATTAGGCAAATTTTAAAACCTATCTATAATACATAATATAATATAAAATAACGATATAAAATATAACCTAACGTAAAATAGCATAACTTAACATAACATGTATAGCGTAGCGTATAACATTATAAGTGCTCCTTTTGAATTTGCTATAAGCCCTATTTTATTTAATATATTTTCTAATTTAATATGAACCACAGTGTGTATAATACATATATGTGGATATCATTTGTAAGAAAACATGTGAAAAATACTATTGAGGAAGTAACAGTGCATGTTATGTGAAAAGTTTTGGCATTTTTGGACTAAGTTAGTACGTTTTTGTACTGAAGAAATTCAGTGTAGTTACATGATGCACATGCATTCGGTATTTCAGACCAGCATGTTCTTCAGAATTCGTTTTTATTTATTTATGTAACAACATGTAATGGATGGTGAATGGCCACGAAAAACAAACCAGCATTCTATAGTATAGCTCAACATCCTGGACTATCTTTATATCCATATAGTTAAAAAATAATAGTACTGGTTTCTTTACACAATTATAATAAGTATACTTAGAAAAACAAGATAATAGCCCTGCAGACTGTTCAAATATACCTAAATAAGTTTATAAAATGTTGATTTAAGAATTAAAAGCACTGCCATTAAATGGAGGCCGTGTATATGGTGTGTCTCAACTCAAGGTTGCAGTAATTCCCTCTTGTTTTCTTGCTATATGGAGTAAAGCCTTACACCAAAAAACATGCCATTATACAAAGTTGATGGAAAATGCTCAATAAAGTTAATTGATATTAATGTTTTCATAATTCGACCTAAATATTATGTGAAATAAATTCTTGGCAATCATTGGAATGTGCAATCTTGAGTTGAGACGAACTATAACTAAGAATCTGATAGGACTATGTCAAAAGGGCCCATTTACTGGTACAATTAGCATTATATGGAGGCGTGGGCGTTGGATTGTGGTAAAGGGCACAAGTGCCCATGGCCAATAGAGCCCTTGGGGACGTTCTTGGGATCCCATGCAGCAATAATGGAAAGCATGCAGTCTGACTGACAAGTTTACGACATGACAATGACCATTGTCGCATTCTTCACATTGTGTGTTCCTTCTCCACTCGTTCTCCTCCTTTTTTCTTCTTCTTTCCTTTCCTTCCTTCATTTCCTTTAGCCTGGTGCACTTGCACATCCTATATACGTCTACATTATGGTCATATGCTATGGGAAACTGGGGGCCAGTGGAGAAACCTGAAATGCTGTCTCGGATTCTTATCACCTATGGTTACGTATGTGTGTACTTACATAGGACGTGCAGGAAGTTGTGTCCTAACATTGGGACCGTCCAATAAAACATGGCCAACATTCTTAGATATATAGCTATCTCATTTCTTTTTATCTCCCAATTTCCCCCATTGCACTCAACGCGATGGTGCCAATTCCAATAATTCACGATACAAAGAATGAACACCTAATCATTTCTTAAAATAGATTAAAAACACAGGGACAGACTCAGACCCTATAGACTAATTTAGGTATAGAATAACTTCTAAAAATTGATATAAATCCATTTGTACTAATTACAAAATGCTTGATTGTAGCATGTTGAACTTCTAAATTGCAAACAAGCTTGTACAGAGGTGGACAAATGAACTAGGGTATACTATACTGATATTTTGGTGGAAAGAAACAATTGCATGAGTCTGGAGTACTTGGTATAGGCAAAGGTTGTAATTTGATTGTGTTACATATGTGGTGACGTCACAGTGTGAAAACTAAGTTGAGAAGTAGTTTGAGAAGTTCCTATTTACTGAATTAAATTCAGTGGTATATACTGTCCAAGATTCTATCATTGAACACTTTAAAGATTTATTGAGGTGTGTATAGGTTATAAACGCTTTTAGTTTTTGACACTGCCCATAGGCGGCGCTGTACATCCGACTTGACATTGTCTTGACACACGTTAACCACGCCCTCTTGCACTCCTTATGGTGTCATTTGTCATTGCCTAATTAACTGAAAATGAACTAAAATTCACTGAAAGGACACCAAGTCTTATAGTAACATGTATAAACTTTGCAAACTTGAATGCAAATGCGCAATTCCTTACATGTTATCTGCAGATATATACTGTACACAATATACTGCACATAATATAGTATTAAGGTACTGCATACCCGTTAGGTTATGCACTTAGTGACACTAGATGGCGCTGTTCCCACACTTTAACACTGTATATACAACATAACCTTTAGCTTTGGAACAGGTGTGTTCATGTGCTACTATCATGTAAATGATTTCATTGGCTTGTTTTTGTTTTGATTTCCAATTAGTTGTTTTTTGTAGGGGTTATTTGAGGAGTTTGTAAACTTGTTTACCATGGGAGTCTTCAATTATTCATGTCATTGAGAGAATGTTTTTGAGGTTGGCAAATCTTGACAGAGCAGCTCTGTTTTTACACAAAGGATCACAATGCAATTGTGTGGTAAATTGTTTGCAATGAAGTTGTTAGTTCGGGTGAGTGTTGTAAATCAAAGTGTAAATAATTGTGGAAAAAAGGGAAGAAAGAAAAGGCAGGAAGGAAATGAAAGGACACACAAGGCAAATGTTGGGACCTGATCGAGTGCAGGTATGGAGAAGAGGCTGTCAGTCAGTTAGCCTGCACATTGGAAACAAAGTATTTATAAGGGTGTTAAGTCGTGTTGCCTTAGTGTCACACACTCCAAAATAGTGGTGTGTTTTGAGTGTCAGCCAACCGCCAAATGATCGCTGCCAGACATTTTCAAGACTTAACATTCTTGGCCTATTGTTCATTTGTTCATTTAGAGAGAATTTCAAAAGAGTGCTTTTTTGTAACACTTGTAATAATACTAGCAATATACACGACCCGTGTATAACTTGTGTGTACAGATTATAGGGTGAAAAAAAAAAGCAAGTGGAGTTTGGGGAGGAGTTTCAATAATATCTATTCGTTTTACGACTTGGGAGAAAATAAGTCAACACTTCCGTGTTAAATAACAATCGAAAAGAAAAATTGAGCTGTAAATGCCACATATATACACACAAAAAAGATTGCTTTTCCCAGGGCACTGCAGTGATTATGTTAGACCTGGTAATAATGCCAATTTTATCACAATAAATAAACATTTGGTGCACGCGAACCGAAACTGGGGGCCGTTTATAAATTAAGTCCATTTTGGCTTATGACCTTTATGATTTTGAAAAGGATATTTAGATATTTTGAAAAACTCTGCATTTTATACAGTGAAATCTGTTTTTGGTGGAAAATTTGACATTTTTGGGACCATAGACTGCATAACAAATGTTTGTAAAAAAAAAAACAACTATGTATGCTGGAAAGCCTGTCTATGGTGAAGGTTTCCCTTGAGATACCACCATAGACAGGTAATTTTATTGTATTTTAAAATGAAAGATTTATAATCGTGGTCCTTGTCAGAATATTCTTAGAAATAATTCGCGCCATCTACAGGTGCATTTGTAAATCACAGATTCAAAATTTCTCGTATAATCACAGTCAATGAAAGTGAAAATGCAAAAGTTTTTTTATTATAACTATATACTGTATAATATATGTGAGTTGTTTTAGTTTATTTGTTCATCTGTAAGTGTTCATTTTGTTTCAAGTCCAAGAGGTAATGCTTTTATGTTGTTAATTAAAGTTCTACTAATAATGATTAGTGCTTGATCTATTATAACTAAAATTTATCATAAAAACGTTCTTTACGTAAGAGCCCTTTACAGCAAGCTTACAGTTGTATAGCATGCAAGCAGACCTTTATTGATTTGTATATAGTATACTATTATTAAAGTGCGAGTGGCATACATAAGCACAAGTAAAGATTTGAACAATGGCAAATCGCCCATGACGGATGACGTCACGCGTTACGGCACATTGGACGGTTCTTTCTTTTTTTACTGCTCAAACTGTCTAATAAACATGGCTGGGGAAGTTGTAGAAAAGTAGTGCATGGTTATATATCTGTAAGAAAGAGGGATATAGGCGCAATTACAGGTGTGCTCATTATAGGTGAATTGGCTGTTGTTGGATTTTGGAGGGTGGGTGAAAGGGAAAAAAGGAGGGGAGATTTCTTGAGGTGGACTTGCACTTAATTCGGGGCGCATGCGCCCCGAATAACCGGCTGACAAATATTGGGAATGTGGTCGAGATTTATGGCCACCACTTCTTGATCTAACTTTTGCTGCACTGACTTTATTTGCAAGTGCGTTCATGTGAAACAGCACTGTTGCGGCCAGTGTGGTCCTTTTTTTGCAACCCCGCAATCGTGCACTGGTTTCCCGCAAGGTGGCGCCGTGGTCAATATTCTGCTGGTGCAAAACTGCACCTCAATGTATACCTAGACTTGCCTAGACCTTGCCTAGACCCACTGTTGCACACTGCAAGAAATCAAATGTGAATGGTTAATGCATTATATTGACATGTCATTTCTATAACTTCAAATATGAAGCAATTCTTTATTTGAAGTTTTTCCACAAATACAATGCTATTTAAAAAAATAAAAACCTATAGTTCCATATTGTGGAATAGACATTATAATAATAAAGGAACCAGTTTGTGGTAGTTTGTGCATATAGCGTTTGGTAGCTTCTTTTATCCAGTAATAAGTATACAGGGATATCTTGTTTTGTTTGTGTGTTTGTTTGTTTGTTTGTTTGTTTGTTTGTTTGTTTGTTTGTTTGTTTGTTTGTTTACTTGTTTGTTTGTTTTTTTAAACGGATAACTCTGCAAATGAAATAGTATTAGGATGTATAATTTGAATCACAACAGCTGAACTGTGTTTTAAACTGTCGACTATAAGATAGCCAAAACAAAGGAAGATCTTAAAGTTTTGATGTTTTTAGCTCACATGCATTTTTTCTTTATAGATTTTATGGCAAATTTTGGACTTTATAATTATAAATTTTCAGCGTTGAATTGCATGAAAATTATTAACTGGAAATCCATACTTTCAGCTAAATGCAGACCATATTATAGGTATATGTAATAGGGTATAAAATAATTTGCTGAAATTTCTTTTATCCCTTTGTAGTCTTTCTTAATGGCTAATTGAATGTGAGCATCATTACACGTAATTGTAATTTAATTTTTATGTTTAGCAATTTTTATGGACTTTTTATTAGGTTTATTATTTTAACATTCCGTGACTATATGTATATAAATTTTTTTGTTTATTGAGAGCACCTAAGTGACTTAAATTGGGAAAAAAATAAGGGTTGGAGATTTTTTGTATGTGCAATGAAATTGCATTATCTTAGAAATGGTCCTCGTCCTGATGTATGTGCATGCAGCTGTACCTTAAGTGGCATCAATTATGGAGAATGAAAACTTTTGAAAATAGTGTGGCAAAAAGTTGGAGAGGCATTTAGTTCAACATTCTTGCAATGGATACATGAGCACAGTTTATATGTAGCTATCTTTATTGTGTACTCTACATACACTTGCGGTGCATGCTTCAACAAGATTCATTGACCAAAAAAACCTTATAGGTACATCATTGTACACTTAAGCTACTACTTTTCTGTGCGTTCCTGGTATCTGAAACTTTTAAAAAGCCAAATTAAAATGCAATATTGCATAACTGAAGAATGCACTTCGTGGGTGGACATGTGCAAAGTCGTAAAACAAATATTTAATATACATGGTACGGACTGCAATCTGGCTGTTTGCCTGCAAGCATACAACTGGCTTACACGTGTCTATAGTAAATTATTTTTTAAATTGTGTTATAGTATTAAACAATATGTAATTTTTCTTATGCTAAAATATCATATTTTATTTTGCAGTACAGTTGTAAAAATATTCACAAATTTAGTCCATTATTGCTAATATTCATTGAGGCAGTTCATAAAATAAGCTCATTGATTATCAATAGACTTTTGGTAACCATGTAAGCATTGGTCCATATTTCAGAAGTACAGAATAAAATATTGGCATGTCATAACAGCGCCCTCTGGTGAAACATAGTAGTATAGTAATTTTATTTCTTGCCACTTGGCATTGAAAGAGGTGAAACATATAGGTATATAAATATACACTTTTAGAAATGTGTAGTCTAATTTTAAACTCTATAAAGAGAATGATTGTATATTATAGGAAACTGAATAGTATAGGCAATATCATATTTATTCTAACTGAAATTAATATCGAAATGTTTGCAAAAACGTAAACACAAACACCACGTGTGTTTATTAAACTTTTAAACTGTTTTATTCATTGACTTTCACAAACTTATTTCTACTATTATAGTGGATCAAGATTATGCTTACTGTAATTAAATCAGTTCACAAAGAAAGCTCGCTAATAATACCCTTTCTGTCTTATACATTTATTTGTTTTTTGAAGTTTCATTCGAGTTGTGTTACAATCAGCATTTTGAGTAAAGTGATTTTAGCCTTGTCAAGTACGAGTTTAGTAAGGAAACTTATTGCAAGGGGCGCAACCATAAATAGGAGCATTGCTGTGGAGCTGGTATTGAAAATAAAATTGGCTGCTGTGATGGTGATGGTGGTGGTGGTGGTGGTAGTAGTGGAGGTATAGTGGTGGAAGACGGTGGGCGGGACGGGCACAGTGATACCTACTGGGAGGTGGTACCTCGCAGCACGACCCTGTTCACCTAGCAACACACATCTGGCTTCTTTAGAGCTCACAATAGTATATATAATCGTGGGCCGGGCTTTTGGCTGTTTGGCTGACGGCGAGTAGGAGGAATAAGAAGGAGAAGGTGTTGGAGAAAGAAGGAGGAGGAAGAGGTGTGTTGTCGGTGCCAAGGAGCGAAGAGGGGAGGCGGGGGTGAAACTGTCTCTCCTCCAACAAAAATCGCAGCAAATGCTGCTCTCTTGCGCATGTTCATGTTCATGTTGATGCAAGATTGAAAACGCAAGAGCACTCGGTGTGCTGTTTCTTTTCCACCTGGAGCGATTTGCTGGCTCCTCCGGTCGGTCACGTGCTCCAACTCTCCTCCTCCTTCTGCTGCCTGCTCTGCAACTGCATCGCATGGGCATCACTTGTTTTTAGCCCCATGAGGTGTTTACAGCTCTGTGAAGATGCCACTCCGAATGCGGCTGAATCAACAGCTCCACCACCACCAACACAAGCAGCGGCAGAGTACAAGACTTGAGGATTTTACTGCTACTCGTACTGTTACTACTGCAGACGTCTTACTCTTGGGCTTGGTCCTCTTCATCTTGGTCTTGGTGTGAGGGTTACGCCCACCACCCCTCTCCCACTCTCTCTCTCTCACTCTGCCCTCCCTCCCTCTCCAGGTGTTGGACGAATGCAGCAGGCAGCATGGATTTGAAGGTGGTCCTGGCAGCGGTTTTCGTCTTCCTCATGTGCCCAGTACATGGTCTGTGGTGGTGAGTTGTGCAATTAATTGTTGTATAGGATATGTACTTGGCTGAATGGTGCATTTTATAGGGCACACATTTTATAGGGCACTCATTTTATAGAGTAGACTTTTATAGGAGTGTTGTAGGTGGTGGTGGTAGAGAAGAGGTCTGGTGTTTAAAGCTATATGTTTTGAAATGCAAAGAAGGTGATTTTAAATATAGCTCTGTCTGCATTGAGTATATAATGTGTGCATGTGGTGTACTTGTACTTTTGAGGCAAGGGATAAGAAAAAATTGAGAGAAAAGATTCTTAGACTGTACATGTGAAGGAAGAGAAGAAGCGGCAGCTGTAAATGAATCGAGGACAGTTTTGGCTGGTGTGTCCTTATACACAATTGCATGTGAAACTAGGACGACTGCTTGTACACCTCAGGCAACAGGAGGACCCACCCGGCAAAATATCCCGGATGTGGTGCATAATAACGTATTGAATGGCATTTTACAAATGGGATTGTCTTCTAGACAGATATTGGAGTGGTTACTGTTACATTGACTGCTATACGTTGTATTGCAAGTCTATATTTTACAATAATTGAATGTAAGATATTATGTATTGATCATGGATTTCTTTTAAACATAACAAAGTTTGGTTTTTGTCTGGTTGTACATAAGTACTTATAGTTGTACATATATAGGTAGGTTTAAAGCTGAACGCAAACTCCTACACTTTTTATAGTTTTTATACATGAAACTTTGATCGACTGTAATAAGAGAATTTAACGATTATGAAACTGAAATGGTTAATTATAATTAACTAATACTAATATGGAAATTATATATGGCATGACTGTAACTTTGCAGGGAGTTGTGGCAAAAAAAAAGCATTTCAGTTGTGGAATTCCTATTGGTGGGTTTTATTATATTACACTATTGTAGCTGCACGGTGTATAATAAATTGAAATTATTTTATATGTATAGTTTCGCAAGAGAAAGTTGATTGTAGGGAAATGTAATAGTGGAGGAACTATTTAAACTGTGCGCTATAGGCTATATTATGAGAAAATTTACTATTTAGGATTTTTTATAGAAAGGTATGATAGTAGTTTATTAAAATTCTCACAGTAATTAATTATTGCAGTACAATAATTCGGTTGGGTAGATAAATGGATTTGTATCGCATATCCTGACTTTTGTGAGATCAGATAAACCTGTATCTGCTAGGAAATTCAGTGCAAATATTGTGTTTGCAGACAAGTAATACGAGTATCTGTGTATGAATTTCAGGATTTTTTCGATGATTATCAGCAGAGAGAGAAATGTGGGGCAAAACTAATTGAACAATATAATTTATTGTTGTTTGCAGGGTGTTTTTCAAACGAACCATCCTACATTTTTTGCTACACCGTTTGGTGTATAATTGAAATGCAGTGACGTAAAATTTACAATGGTCAGGGAATTTTGGAAAATGTCAGCCGAGTGAAATGTTAATTTCCATGTGTAATAATTTAGTTGTTTTTGCTGTTATTCACTGAGGCATATAATTTTTGACATAGTAATGTTCAAGCTGTACAAGTTGGAAAATGGCCAATGAAAATGAAGGAAACAGTCAGTAAATTTTCGAAATGTTAGGAACTAAAACAGGAAACAAATGAATTCTGAAACCAAAAGTGTTGGCTCTTTTAGCTAAGTTTTATTGTGGCCACATTCAGCTATTTTTACATTTTCTACTTGTCCTTATTCTTGCTTTCTGGTCTAATTTTAAACTAAATGTGTTATGTAAAGTAATACATTATAAGGAAAATAACTGCTCAATTATGTACATATGAAAGTATTCATATATTATATATTGAGAATATAAAGTAACTCCTAGATCCAAACCCATCATATTATATATATCTTTTACCAATTGGGATGTGTTTTTTGTTAAAACAGTATGACTAATTGAAAATTAAATTTGGTCCAGTTTTGATTCAATTTAAAAATAATTTGAAACAAATTTAACTTGAAAAAGTTCCTCTGACTAAATCTGTTTTCCCTTTTGATGCTGACTGGTTCCTTTTCCAGTTCTATTTACAGTAAAAGAATGAATGTGTACGTATTTTCATTTGGCTGCATCAGATTACTGTTACACGTGGTTGTTTTTTCTGTTTGCGTTCAAAAATAGTTTTACTTCATTCGTGTGCTTGGTTCCCACAAATGTCAAAGTAAAAAAAAAAAAACTCATTTTTACACTAAGTTATTAAAATGTAAATGATTTCCCTCTTTTACTTCTGTTTCAGGTAAAATATGTGATGGGTATATGCATACATAATTTGATGAGCTAACCTGACTGACTAATAGATGGCACACAAAGTTGAAATTTAAACAATACTGTGTGATCTTTGGCCGCCATTACACCAGTCAGGATGACTTGTAGAATGGTGTAAATGAAACTTTTGGTGAAGTTGTGGATTTATCCGCTCTTCAGTGTTCTTTAAGGTTTTATTGTTGGGTATAGATGGCAAATTGCTATTTAAAAATGAAGCTATACTGTCAATGTCATTTATTAGCAAGTTCTTCCTTAAGTGTGTAGGTTAGCAAAAGACAAGTAAAATTGAATTAACTGGTTGCGCCTGGTGTTTATGCTTCACCTCCTGGAAATGTATTGCAGGAAAAGGAAGTGAATGATTCATTTTACTACAAAATAATTGTGTCAATGAAATCATAACTGCTATACATGAGTATAGTCTATGTTAAACATTTACTTATATTAAAATGTATATCGAGAAAATTGGAATAGTATTAATGAAATTGGGAGAAAAGTGTATGGACCATTTTTTAAAGTCCGTTGTATACATATACAGTATAGACTTTATATTGCAAGTTTGTTATTCTTTTATGCATTTAAATTTCGCACTTTGAGGGGCAATAAATATATTAAGCAACATGCTGTATCTAACATGTAAATATAGTTTTCCATTTAATTCATTTATTAAATAATAATGAAGGTAAAATTTGCTAACTATAATTAAAAATATAATTTCATGTCAATTGTTTGGTGTGAGAGGTCCCAAATCTCGTCCCCAAAATGAATTATGCTTAAATGCCCATTATGGGTGATTTTTTAATGGTAAATTCAAAAGCTATATACCTACTCTGTTTTTTGTCTTGCATGCAGACCATGAGGAATGTTTATTTTTCTGCTGCATTTCTTTCTGATTTCCTGGAAAAATCCGAAAATACCAGTCTGTGGTATTCAGGGAGTGATACAATAAGTATATATGGGTTTTGTTTGGTGGTGGAAAATAAATAGTTGAGGGGGAGATATAGCTTTTTTTTTACTGGGGAATAAATAGGTTTGTGTGAACATGGAAACGTGTGCGAAAAACGTTGATGGCTGCAATTCCTCAGGCAATGATCATGTAGATTTGATGAGTACAAGGTGCGAACAAGTGACTGTGTTTGACTTTTATCAGGGAACCAAGTCACACTTGTTCTATCCTCTTATACACCGTGTCTCATGTACCAACTCTTATCATCTATGTCCTATAGAGTATGTACACAAAAATAATCCCACCCACGTCTTCAAAATTTTAATGTTTAGATTCACTGTAAAAATTGCTAATAGTATTTTATATTTTAATAGAGAACTCATATAGATTTGTCTACAAAGAATAATAATAGTATAAAATTATGCTGACACATTTGTGTGTTCATTTGTTCTTTAAAATACTCCACCAATAAAGTTTTACTTTAAAATAGTCCATGCACCAAAAACAAAGAAATATATGTTTGTTTAAAGTATGACATGGTCTAGTGGACATATTTTACGATTGTATATAAACTGAAAAATTTTATAAGTTTTTATTTTATAGCAAGTCATCAATAATTTAGAATTACCGTAAAGATAAATTGCAGTTCAAGACTAATTAGAACTTATATTGTGCTGCACTCTAAGATTTGAATCTAAGTTTTATATAAGTATTTAAAAAATAGGCAGGCATAAAGTAGAACTCGACAAACTGAATACAACAAAAAATGTACATAATCCTACAAAAGTTACTTTTTTAATACTATACCGTTTTGGTTTTATGTACAGGGTAAATTTTAATGTAGCTGGGATTCATACAAACATGCTTCTTTCATTTTAAGGATTTTTACAGTCAACTCCCATACATTCAACTTTCCATGATAAAACCCAAGATAATGAAACCAAAGTGCATAATTTTCTTATTGGTGTAACAACTGAAGTGACTATCAAATAGTAGAACCATATAGAAAACCAGTCAACTTTTTTTCAGTGATTCTCATGACTTGGGAACAATATCACTTTAGTTGTTATATAATCAAATTTTAATGTAATCTTTATACTTAATTGGAAGAATACTTTAAAGGAGAAGTTTAAGGGTATTTTTGCTTATTTTTAATCGCAAAGACAATCATTTCCCTAAATTTGTTGAGTAGGGCAGAATAGTAAGTTAGGTTGTGATTTTTGTCAGCCGCAGGGATGTTGCGCGCTTGCTATTCAACGAAAAGAGATAAAAACCCGTATACGCC
>JAQFZQ010002347.1:0-14337 GCA_034696005.1 Glomeris marginata | reverse complement strand
CCTAAACCGTGATAGCAATGACAAATCCGAGGACTGTTTCGGATTCCTGAGTATTTTTCCTATAAGAAAATGTTGGTCTTGTATAGATAGGAGCATCCTAAATGCTTCGTTTCGCATGGTAAAGCTTAAAAATGGACCATCTCCAGAACGGTTCGCTTCGCATCCTCCTACAAAAGTCGATTATGGTAAATTCTTTCCCGTGACAGCTGGATCGATTATGGGTAGTGATTCGGAATCCTGAGGATTTTTCCAATCCGCATTTGTCGGTATTAAGCAGATTGAAGCACTCCGAAGCCCCTCAAAATAACTACACCAAATAGCGGAGGAAAAATGATCACGATAGATGCATATCCCACCACTAAACCAGCATGAAAAAAATGAGCTCTGTGACTGCAACACCTGATTTTTCATGATTTCCCAAAGGCAATCAAATCAGAATATCCTGCACATATTTCAGAATATTTTGCAAAAACTATAAAGCTCGCCCAAAAACGAACCTGCAACCAAATCATAGTACGGAATCATGTCTGCCTTGTGCAATTTATATCTTAACTCTAACCTCAGCCATAAGTTTATGGCAGATTTTCAAAGTTGACAACTGTGATGCATCCAGTAATGCGCACAGTCACCACCATGGCGCCCCCCTTTTTGCATGGATCGTCCCTAAAACCGGTTTGATGTTCCACCTTACTAAGTGGAACGAATAACAGAATTTCAAAAGTCCCATGCTTAATTGGTATGATGTTATTTAAAATTAAAAATTTCACACTTACCACCCAACGCTTGACCCAGCCATTGGTCTTCTCTTCGAGGAAGTTCAGATAACCTTTGCGGGAAATGACAGGACTAACTCGAATCTCCTCCAACTCCGGAACATAGAGCATTAAAGCTTTGGCTTGAGCTGCAAGGGCTGAACTGCTGCTACTAGACACCATTGCAGATGGTCCTTGGCAAGTAGGCATAACCACACCGGAATCTCCCATTAATACGTGAGGTTTTTCCGGTGACAGAATCCTAAAGGACCATTAACAACCATTCAGATACACGTGCTTAATATCGTTCCCAATCATTGAAAGACACACAAAAGAGGGACATACTCTTGGGAAGTGTTGCTGGACGTTGTGCTTGACATCATCCCGATACCACCATCTTCTTCGCAAGGTGTTGTAACAGTTAACTGTACGTTGAAACACTCGTTAACCATGTGTTTCATTTTGGGGAATAACTAAGTAAACGTTCAAACCAGATTGAGAGGTCCATTGGTGCTTGGCAAGGGGAAATGCCCTTGAATGAGTCTCAAACACATGACGGTAAGTTCACGCTCGCGGTCCGTCATCACCCATGGTTCGTAAACGTCATCGCGGAGAGTTTGAGGGACTTTGGGGATGGTGGAACTTCTACGCACTTCACCGCTGGCTTTGGCAACAAGATTGCTGGCTTCCTTCTCAGACTTGCTGATGTCTTGATGAACGGGCAACGGGTTGCGGTCGAGACCAAGTTTCTCGCGGAGCAAAAGCATATGGCGTACTTTCTCAACCTACATTGCAAATATTGAAAATTCGGACATCATAAATGAGTTTTCAAACGATCCAAGCTATTGTATACCTCTTCAAGGCGAGTCAGTTTCTCCATTTCCCACTGATGATCAAAAATTAGCGAATCTCCTCTCGGCCTCCATCCGTGAAGGTTTTCCTCGCCGCGAACGTACGTCGATGACGTGTCCAACACGCGTCGTTGACGTCTCTGCACACCTGCAAGAAACACTAATACAAGTTTTACCCAGCTGATACAATTTGCCGGAACACTTTTTATTTTCTCACTGCTAACCGCGGTAGAAGAAAACCTCACCAGGGCTTCCTGAATCTGCGGCACGTTTCAGCGCAAGTTCGTAAACACCAGTGATGCGATTTGCTTCCAGATTTTTATATGAACCACTAAACAGTGTCTTTAGGGACCTGGGTGCTGTTCTTGCATCTCTTCCGTAGATTACTAAACAAAGGTCCTTGGTAACCACAGCTGGCTGTGCGCAGTTTTCAAGCTGTTTTAAAACAAAAAATGATGAATATTTACAAGTAAATTTCGCATTATTAACACATTGTATAAGTTTACCTCTAAGTATGCGGACAGTGTCATGTAAATGTGTTCACCGTAAGGTGTGACTCGGTTCAGCAGCACAGAATTGTGTAAAGAACTGTCCCAAGCTGCTTCAAAGCAGAAGAAAGTACGGTCATCGCCGGGAAATTCAAGATGTTCCCCTGGAAATAAACCCAGTGACAGTACGGAGTTGTCATTGTCATCGTCATCACTTGCCGGTGTTGTACGGATCCGTCCTGCAAGAAATAAAACACTTAACATGTATAAATTATGCTACAATTGCATTTTTATCATGTTATTTGCACGCGTAACTAACCAACAACAAGCTCCCTCACATCCTTCCACTCTATCTCTGGACCAGTTTCATGAACTATTGTGATTCTAATTCTTCTCTGTATTCCCTGATGCAGAAGGAAACATCCACGGCACGGCATGTCTTCACTGTGATCCACAACAGTAGGAAGGTACCTTGAGCAGGAAAGAAAACCATCAGAATAGAGCTCATAGAGCAGGTAAAAATGAAACAAACCAAACTCACTCTCCATTTGGTGCAAGCTCGCAGATTTCAAACCAAACCAACAAGTCGTATCTCGCATGTACGTGGCAAGTGCTACAGTAAGTAAAAAGTAACAAAAAATTCGTTTCAAAACAATAATTACATAATGGTGAAATAGATTATACCTTGGTGACTGTAGGACACCAAACTTTGTTGATCTTATAGGCTGGGAAATTGGGATCGAAGGTGGCAAAAGCCTTTTTGGTGGTTGACGTGTACTGAAAAATTAACGCATTATCAAATGATTTATATTAAAATAGATGTAAGCTAATATAGAAGTTACTTATGCTGCAAGTCTCTGGATTCTCTATGCAGTGGATGTTGTTGGTAATGTCCAAAAACCTCGAAAACGATGGGCTGTGTTTTTATGTACTCGAGGAACGAGCGTGTCACATTCACGGTAATCTAATGAATGTGGACAATCCAAATTGAAATGTTTATATACAGTTGAAACCCTTCTTTAAATGATCAAAATACTAACTCACATTTTGCACATGGTAGAAGCCAAGTGGTGGTCCTTTGCCGGTATTTTTTATCGGCTCGGTTGAAAAAGCTTCATCGTGTCGATGCAGGAAGCTGTATTTAATAAAATGGTAGTAGTTAGAAAAACAAAACGTGATTCAAACTAACAAGTGATACTAGGATAATAGGCAGACTTGAATTGGCAGAAGATGTCAGCGTATTCGGTGGCAATGCCGTAAGCTTGCAAGACGGTGACGCGGAAAGTTACTTCCTTGCCGAGCTGCAGATGAGGAGGAAGGTCCTCGGAATCACGGCAATCTGAAGATAAACTGCTGTCACCTTTTCCACTGTCACTCTGGCCATCAGCATCCACTTCTGTAATTTAAATATTTCATTTTTATCATGTGTATACAGCGTTTGTTTTAATGACAAGGTGCATCTGCAAATTAACATATTTATGGAGAATAATGTACAGAATAAGACTGGAATTGGTACATATTCGTTAATTTGTAAGCTGTGCCAAACTGGAATTTTGTATCTTGTAAAGTTTCCTCAGTGTCCCCGGTTGCACACCAAGGCTGCCGTAACTTTCTTAACCTTCTCTATACGAAAGCTGTTAATTCAACGTTACATCAACCTAGACATGCTACCAGGGGTGTTCCACTGATACCTTCTGTTCTAATAATATCCGGTAACTGGCCTTGTCCTTCGACTATTCTCTCTTCGCAGCTCAACGGCGCCATTTTATCCAAATTTCCATTCCCCAAAGAATCTCGCTTGCCCTAAAATCAAAATGAAAATCACAATAATAAAACATAGTAATTCCTTTATCTGAATAAATGAGTACATGCAAGGTACAATTTTCACACACCTTTCGGGAGCACTTCTGGAACAGGTCGTCGCTGAAGCTGATGCGAGCGGATTGCCGAACACCGTTGTTGCACTCGCTGGTCTCTTCCTCATCTGCACCAAAGAGGAACACCATCAAATGCAGACACGAGTCTAATAATACACCAGATGTGATGGACCATGATGGCCCTTGATAGTTCATGGTGGTCTGTATTGCCAGACATTAGAAACCACTACATACCGCCACCACGAATCATCATAGACAATCACATTTGGTGTTATTAGGCTTATCAAAGGTGACCAGCAGGGTGACATAAAGCCATACAAAAACACATCATATAGGTACTGACCTGTGACAACTTGTACGGCAACTCTTAGATATCCTTTCACATCACCTTTTTCATTTACAATTGCAACTTTGTGCACTAATGGCACTGGGTAAAGAAGATTGCTTAGATACACAAATGATCTAAAAGGGGGACAACATGAATTACTTTACACAATTGTAAATAGTTATTGATTGATTGCCTTCATCAATGATGAATAACAAACCTTCCTACGAGTCTAAACCACGGGAACCTATCGTAGAAAGGATCTCCACTCGTGATACTTTCAATGTTGTAGTCCGGCGAAGTCGGTGAAAGCTCCGCTTCATTGTGATACATTTCCCTCATCAATTCCAGCCTTTGCCTACATTCAACACAAAAACACGTAAATTTAGATCCACAAAGCCACTGGCTTCAGATTATTCATCATGTTACTGTTCTAAAATGATTAGGCATACGTGGATGCCCAATTACGTTCACCAACCATTTCCAATATAAATGATACATAATTAGAATACACACAGACACACACACACACCTAGATGGAAGAAGGTTGTTGAGACTGAATTTCTGGTTTGTGCAGACCGACAGGCATTGGAGGAAATCCTCTCGTGACTCCGGAGTGTCCGGCGAAAGATCTTCGTTGTATATTTGCCGCATAAGTTCCAAGCGGTGTCTAATACACGTGGTCAAGAGTCATTCAAGACCTTGTGTTCAGTTACAATACTCTTACAACAATCAACCGGTTTGTATTATATCATTATTTTTTCTTAAAACCGGTCCGAGCCAGAATTGCAGACAAAGACATCTTGGAACTTATGCGAGTCGCGGTTAAATTTAGGCACGTGGAATATAGTGCGTATTTATCTTGTGTATTACAGTTTAATAAACGTACCAAACCATGTACAATGTACCTGATATACAATATAGTAACTCCCAATATTGTAGTCTTAATGCATTCCCTAACATTTTTTAACAAGAAGCTGCCACACAATGCGACAACCCCGCGGAGGGACCAAGTCCTCACAAACCAAACAACCAACTCTACTTTGTCTACAATTTGGGCAGCAAGAGAAAGTTCAGGCAACAAGACAATGGACCTAACCTGAGTTTCTCCAGAGTCCAGTAATGGGTGGCACCGTTCTTTGTGTCCTGCACTTCGACTGCGACGATGGTCCGCGGATAAGTTCTTTCCACCTCGTCGTAATCGCACGATGGTAGCAGGTCGGTTGGCAATGGAGAATACAATGTGTTTGTCAATAGAACAAACTGGAATTGAACCTTTATAACAGAAAAAAATACAATTATAATGAAGTATGTAATCGATGACCGCAATTAACGAAAAGGGAATCGTAGTGTCACCTTCTTTTTGAGCTCAACGCTTATCGCGTTTGCTTCTTTCAGGAAAATTGCATTTCCCCACAGATCATCCCTAAGTGATGTGAACTGATGGAACCTCCATTTTTGGAAGGCCCAAGCAGCCAATTGAAAATCTCTCTCCATCCAAGTGCACTCTACGTCGAATAACGGATTGACTGCATAAAAAGTGAAACGGTAAAGATTTACGCTGTAAAATAATTTCGAATCTATAAACTCAGTACCAAATATGTCTTCTTCTTGCACCAGATCTTCAGGGCTACAAGAACTGTACATGCTGGACAACATGGACTGTTCCTCCACTTGTTTCTGCAGCGCGATGATCTTCGCTTCGTATCCCTTGCGCTGTTCTTCAAAAATCTGATCCGCTTCTTCTTTGTCCTTCCTGTATTGTTCCTCCATTGCCAGAAGTCTATATATTAATTTATTATCACGTTAATATTTACCCTTCAAGTGATCACAATATTAAAGACACAAAAATCATACACATTATAATTTCCCATTGTAAATTTCTTCACATCATGCAATTATCTAGTAGAAATATTTTTATACCTCTTTTCCATTTCCATCTTCAGATCTATCCCCTGCTTCTCAAGCAATTCCAACTGTGCAAAGGTCCAATCAACAGCTTCTCCATTTCCAGGGGTTCCAGCTGGTGACTTTCTCTCTCGGCTTTCTCGCGCTAAAGCCGCAAAACAATTTAAAGTAGTACGTAAGAATATTTTGATTTTATTTTATTTTTCCAGGACAGTTCTGCTCACCTTGTTCTGGATGATTGAATCTGAAAACGTGATTTTTGCCTAAAATTACCCTGGAGCCCGTTTTGAGTGTCTCAGCGGCAGTGACTGCACGTCCGTTGACGTAGCAGATGGCACCCTCGCATGGAATTAGCATCACCACACCTGAAATATATAATTCCTCTTAAAAATCTAGTTCAATTCTAATTCCAAGTGGATGAGAGATTAATTTACCTCCTCTGTTTTCAAACACGCAGTGTTCGTTCAATATGTGATTGCCATTTAATTGGATGTCCTGAGGAACATTGGCATCGTGTCGTCCTATTCTGGTCACACCATCTTTTATGTAGTATAGGAGACATTCAGACATGAAGGGGTCTTCGTTAAGGTTCACAAGATGAGGAGTCTGATACAACACAAAAACCAGGAGTTACAGATTACAGTCAAAGTCAATGCTGTGCAACTAAAGTTAGGGGTATACCTTCTTAGGGGAGAAGACACCCACGGTATTACCATCTTCTCGAGTTGCAACACCCATTTCAGCAAATACAGCTTCACTGTGTTTTAAAAGTTTTAAAACAACAAGTGAGATTGAAGCCCATATTTAACTGTAATTTAAGTACATACCGTTGCACTCGGATTGCTTCTGTCTTTT
Organism: Glomeris marginata; assembly: GCA_034696005.1. Classification (NCBI taxonomy): domain Eukaryota; kingdom Metazoa; phylum Arthropoda; class Diplopoda; order Glomerida; family Glomeridae; genus Glomeris; species Glomeris marginata. Next base: position 7,281 of record JAQFZQ010002347.1, on the reverse strand, counting down.
GCAACTTCTCTTCCCAAGTTTCATTTAGTTCCGCTATCAACTTCTCGGAAGCTTGAAGCCTTTCCACAGCATCTTCGGCAACAGTTGAAACAACGTTGTGCTTATGTCTACGGATGACATCCATTCCTGATACATCTGCTCAATTAACAAACATACATAATAAACAAAATGCATCTTGGGTATATGCGTATAAAGACTAGTTCACTAAAGCGATTCAGTTGTTTCATGCTCCTAATTCGCTGGCAGAAGACACGCATACTTAATTGCTTCATTGAACAAAACTTTACCATCGGCAACTTCAATTCCTTCCGCCTTCAGAAGATCTCTTAGTCTAGCAATTTCTTCTTTCAGTTCTCGGATTATACGAGCATTTGCATCTTCGTTGATCACAGCCTTGCATACAATCTGTTTCGCTCTGTCCGCGTATCTGAAATTAACGCCACAATCATTAATTACCTAGTCAATTAGAAAATTAAGAAGATGGCCGCGCAAATGTAACTTCTAAATCGTTGACAACAACATACCTAAGCGTGCTCAAGGTCTCATCGTAATTTATATCTGCCGGACTGATCGCAGCAACCATCGCGGTCTTCGAGTTGCCGCCGAGATTCTCGCGCAACAGCCACGTCAACACCGAATCACGGTAAGGAATGAAATCCTGTTTCTTTTTCTTCTTAGTTGCCTGTTCAAATGTTAGAAAATCATCTCGCAATCCTTTTTCTAACAACTAATGCCGAATTCCAAAAGATAATGATGTGACTTACGGCCTAGTATCACATTTTGTTAGGAAGCATTAAAATGTGTTAAATTGTTATCTTGTTGTTTTATAAATAATGGGAATAGAGCAATTAATAACTCACCATTTCAGCCAACCCCGATATAACTTTGCCTAGAGTTGTTAAAGATTTGTTGATGTTTGCTCCTTCTTTGAGACGAGTTCCTTTCGCACCGGTTGCATCGGCACGTTCGCTACCAGCAAGGTCCACCAAGCTGATTTTACTAACCTGATAATCACATAATAAATGCACCATATTGAAATAAAAGTAAGCCAGAATTCTGCTGTCATTCCATTCATATCGTTACTAAATTTAATTTATTTCTTCCTGCCTGCTGTTTATGAAATTAGCTAACAAAACAAATCAATGTTCCAAATTGAAATTATTCTGTTGTATCAAAATTTTATATTTGTTCACTTCATTCATATCCACGTCATACTTACTCTTTCAGTTGTCAAATCAGTTACACGGTCGTACTTTGTCTGATTGAATATAATGGTGAACACCGCATGCGAGCGGCTGCTCGTCTCGTTCATGTTAGTTGACGCGACAGTCCTACGTACCAAAAATGAATTTCATTGCATATATACTACACCATTTAACACAAGAAACCTTATGGTAATTGGATTAAGTGGATGCAAACCTAGCTTTGTTGCCTTCATCCATCAGATCCTTGATGTCCTGGTACGACATGACGGCCAACTTAGACAGGTCCTCTACGTAAGGCCCCAATAAGGGATGCTCCCTCACACGTAGATTGTTCTTATTCTTTGGGTTGAGAAGATCCCTCACCCTTTCACAGTATATTTCCATGTAGCTCACCTGACAATACATAAAAGTCAGATATATAATTGGCCGCGCGGAGGAAGTTGAATAAAACTAAATTTGCGTAGAATGAAATTACTTCAACGTTATACTGCATATCCTCATCAGCGTCACCTTTGATTCGCCTGAATAGATCTTCACAGACCTTAAAAAAGGAGATAACAACTAAATTTCCAGAACAAAGTTTCAACAAGGGAATAAAATGTAAACGACATCATTTGTACAAGAATATTATTGATATTACTCATATTACATTCAAAATTGATCAGTAATATCTCACAATATCAATTCCTAGTAACTTTTATGTTAGTGCAATCCATTGTACAGACCTGGGGAATAACTCCTTCTTGACCTTCTTCCTGTTTTCCCATCATTGTGTAAGATTTGCCAGCTCCGGTTTGACCGTACGCAAAAATGCAAACGTTGTAACTGAAATTAAAATATTAAAATGTAGTGATGACTATGTATTTTGTATTCAAGCACTTTGACTAGGTTACCCAAATTGTAATTCAATATAATATATACCCTTCAAATGCATGGTCCAGCATCTCTTCACCAATATCCTTATAAACGTTATATTGTGAAGCGAAGTCGGGATCATCCGTCTAAAAAAGAAAACTCATTTGTTCATTTCCTTTACACATCAATTAATTCACAAACTGATATCAAGAAATAGCACACAGTATACTTACAGAGGTGTGTGACCAGTAGGAATAATCAAAATTAAAGCTTTTCACTGCATCTTTCGTACCAGGAGGTGCTTTAGGGTTTGTAATAGCTGAAAATTAAACAGTTATGCATTTTTAATTTAAACAACACTACTACCTAATTTAATATTTGGAATAGAAGTGCATGAACATAATACAATTAAGTTACCAATAAATGAAGTCAAGTAACAACCCATTAATATGTATTGATAAAATGAATGAGAGTTATTAAATAAATTTCCTTGCATGGAAAAATATATTACATAGTATACATATATAAAACTGTACATGCCAATGAATCATTACATTAAATAAACATGATTTCTCTGGTTATGATAGCATTACACATGCCAATTTTAATACTATATTATTACTACAGTTTGATCGCGTCACGTTATCATCAGTGTTATGATTGGTTTGCAAAGAAACCTCCCACACATACTCTAATCAATACGCCGCAGATGAGATGGCATTGAGTAAAACAAGTAAAATCAAGGGAAAATCGAAAGAGGCGTGTCTGTAGACATATGACGTCATCAACACCCATGCTGTTCAACGAGAAAAAAAAAGAACAGTGGAAAACAGCAGCTAAGCTGGGTGATTACACTCTCCACTAATCTGTCAGGTTGCCATAGCAATCACCAACTCAATACCCACCACTCAATATTAACCTACTGAATTTTTTACACCGGTTTTATTATTTTTAAAATTTTAACTTCACTGCGATTTAAATATATACTGTAATACATCAACATGAAGTTGTTAAAGATCTGACACAGAATCTTAGCATTCTCATTCATTTGAAAACAAAATTAGCTACAATATAAATACATTCCTTTTCTAATAAATATTAAACTATAGCTTTTACCAAGCTTTTACTGAAGCTAGTGATCATATGGTTTAAATTCCCATTGAGAATTTTAATGAAGTATTTTCCTTTATCCATTATATAATTCTCATTTAACTTACGTAAGCCTTCACTTCAAATAAACATTAATAAACAGTAAAAGATAAATAATACTAGATATTGCGTGACGTTAAGGGTATCATTATCTAATTTATCAGTGATTAATTGCAAGTTTATAACAGGAAAACAGGAGATGAAACCATATTGTGTCAAGCGATGAGCAAACAGATTTGCGCATCGCGTCACGACCGAAGCACGTCACTGTAAATGTCATCCCAACGTTTGTAAAAATACTGGGCTACAATGTATTTATCCCATGAAAATACTTAATTAGAGACGATAATTACTTGTTGTGTTTCCTTCCATGGCGATAATGCATCCGCAATCACGCGCCAGCTCCCGGTTGTTGAAGGGACGGACCCTTACGGCCACTTTAACCGAAGACATGGTGGTTGGTTTTTAAGCCTTTGGCCGCACCGGTTTAAAGCTGAAAATGAAAGATGAAATCAGATTACAGATACATAAAAAAGGGAGGAATTATGCTGCAAAAGTAGATGGGAAATTTCCCGATGAGTGAGCAGTGAAAAGCGACCCCTATGGAGTGCTTTCACTGCGACCCACTTGCCCAAGTTTTGATTAGATATATTTACCACATCCGGATATTGCACATGATAAACACATAGAGATGACATAAAGTGCACATTTCACATTTAATGGTAACCAAATACAATGTGCGTTATTTCCCGAATGTATATCGATGAGTTACGCGACACGATGGCGCCGGCATCGCGATCCTTCACGTGTTCAAATGTTACATTCAAAACCACATTATAGTCTTCCCCTGTTTAAATATTCATCCACAACATTATGTTCTGCAATATAAACTAAAAAATACTGTTTATACATCAGTGTGTCTATTGGAATTAATTTCAAAATTTCAGCATATTTCCATAATTATCAGTACAGCATTTACTAATTTTTCCCATGTCGCAAAATCAATAACTTGACTGATATTTTTATTTATTAATGTTATTTATTGAAGTTTATATGCATGAATATTGCAAAGCATAATAAATTATGATGAATAACAAGTGAATGCAAATGTTTCTGAAAATTCAAAATTTCTAACAAAATTCCAGGATTTCTAGTTCACACACCCTGCATATGTACAACAAACCTACATTTTTACTATTTCCTGCAATATTTAATACATTCAAACCCATTTTTCTGCTGAAATGTACTTGAATATCCACCATGTATTTGGGCAATATTTGATTGTAAAAACCAATGTTGCAAAATTATTAATTACTATTTCCTTTTTACTGCATGAAAAAATAAAGATCTAGCTAGAAAAGCATCCAAGAACAAAGGAATACCATTCCATAATAGGAAATGGATCGATAATAGCAGACATGGTGCATGCATATCAATCTCAGGACACTTTAATTTTTCAGGAAACAATATAAGCCTAAACCAGAATTTCCCAAAATCGATGTCTCATTTCAAAACGAAAAGTACTATATACACATTATACAGTTCATTATCTTCTCATGAACGATTTTCAGAGATTTTGAGAATTTCCTTTAAGATATGCATAAAATATACCTCAGACAATTATGCAGAAATTCAGAACCAATTTGTATTCTTATACTATGCATATTAATTTTGTAATTGTGCAAATATTTCCTGAATTGTCATTGTGCCACAGTTATAATTAAGTATTTATGTTAAACATATGGGGGTGTCCAAGTACAAAATTTAAATGCCACATTAATCTAATACGTATTGTAAAATCCAGTTATAACAATTTTATTATTACAGAAAATTATTGAACACAATCCAGCGTTAAAAATAAGGGAAACCAAATACATTTCAAAACCATTTTTTGGACACTATAAACCAGGGTACAACATTGTTACGTAAATCGGTTATACGGAAAATGACGCATCGCGGAAACTACGCGCCGAGCCGAAAACCCTCTCCTTCGCATCGCTTCGCTTTGCAAGGGCACTATCACTATCCAAGGGCACCATCACTATCCAGCACATTTGAAATATAACCACCCACCAGCATACGAGAGAACGACAATAAGAGGATTTAGAATGGAGTCGGAGAAAGGATCAACCTTGACACGGCAGCCATTGACGACCGAACACTGCCGACACCCATCTACCCGAATCCTCAACCTACGCATCCTCCACAGTATCCACAATCCTCTCTCGCAATCCCCCACCAAAACAACACCAACAACACAACCATTTCAATGTCCTAAACAATAATTACCTCAATCTATCGCTTACTGCGATCCAGTGCGGTCACTCAAACGCTTCACTCGCGGAGACTTTCCTCAGATGCCGGTGTCTCGCGGCATCTCGCCAAACTAGATGCCGGGAGCTCTGAAACAGGAGAATCTCTCGTTTTCAGATGTCCAAACCTTACAGTATTTCACCGATGGGCTGCCCGTGTAAATGGCTGTTGGGTATGGAAGAGAAAAGAGGGAATTAACCGTTACGTCATGGTCGTGGGAGGAGTTTTCTGGAAGGTTTTACGTCATTTGTACGCACCGTACCTCGCATAGGTCCTTTTCGCAGCCAGCACTTGTTTGTACCCATGTCCCTTGGCTGGATTTTGGATCGGGCCGATCAATAAATGAGAGTGGACGGCTGGCATTTGTAAACTTATTACTGCGCGTGTCAGTCTTTCGGATCCATATCTGCAGGCCGCGATGCGCGAAGACCTTTCGCCATGTCCTATCTCAACTCTTACTTCTAATGTGTGTTCTTTATCTGGAAATTAGTACAAACACTTCATATCTTTAGCTATAATCAAAGTGGCACACTGTTAACTTTTCATCATGTACATATATCATACTTACCGATGTGGCCTAAAAACAATCATGACATAAAATAATTAGGCAAATATCATACAGCAAATGGCAATTTTTTGGGACCATTGTTTGTACGGTTCCTTGAGATTCCACCATAGACAGGGTTTACTTTAATAATTTCCTTTTAAATTAAATAAAAATTCCAAAGATTTTAACATATTATATATATGATTTTTAAATTTGGCAATTAACATTTTATAGTCTGGAATAAAATGGCCAGTATATGCAATATATCTTCTTAAATTCTTAGCAAACCTGTTATTAGACTTTCCTCAAATTGACTTTTTAAAATTAATTTACATGATCACATTTTAACAATATACATTTAAATTGAAACAGTTGTTTCTTGTCCATGTAACTTTATGTATATTATACGGTATATATTTGCTGAAATAAATCTGCAATTTCCACTTAGTCTACAAGTTGTTTTTGGTAATTATATACTTTATATACTTACCAAGTTTGAAAACTGTAGACTATACAATCAAAAAGTAAGTTGCACCGTAAATTCTACGCAAATGGGAAGTTGTACTTAATTTGTCGTGCTTTCATCGAAACTTACAGATGTCGTTTTTAGCTATAAAATTGCAATTTGTGACGGCAAAAAACAATTAATTAAGTTCGTCATGCAGCGAATATGACTCACTAATCTGTTCAGCTGCCATTTTTAAATTTTGCGTCATGCGATCTTCTTTCACATGGCGCGACGTCATCATACATAATCATCGAAAACTAAAGCGCTTTGGATAAAGACGTTTACATATATGACGTCAGTAAGGAAACTTTTGATTACCAACAAAGAAGTTCAGTTGCAGAACATGTTCGCGAAAATAGCGACAACGCGCGCTATTTTCGATCATTTGCAGCCCAACTGCAAGCGCAGTTTTTGGGGCCTGCGCAGCGCAGCGCAGTTTTTGGGGCCTGCGCAGCGCAGCGCAGTTTTTCGGGTTTGAGCAGCGCAGCGCAGTTTTGGGGCCTGCGCAGCGCAGCGCAGTTTTGGGCCTGCGCAGCGCAGTTTTTGGGGCCTGCGCAGCGCAGCGCAGTTTTTTGGGGCCTGCGCAGCGCAGCGCAGTTTTTTTGGGGCCTGCGCAGCGCAGCGCAGTTTTTTGGGGCCTGCGCAGCGCAGCGCAGTTTTTTGGGGCCTGCGCAGCGCAGCGCAGTTTTTTGGGGCCTGCGCAG
>JAQFZQ010002346.1:0-14340 GCA_034696005.1 Glomeris marginata | reverse complement strand
AATGGATAAATAAATAAACTAAACCCATAGTTTTGCTATGCTACTTCAATGCCCACAATTATTTTTAAATAAAACTTAAATGAATAAATGAATAAGTGAATAAGTGAATAAATGAATAAATGAATAAGTGAATAAATGAATAAATAAATACATGGATGAATGGATAAATAAATAAACTAAACCCATAGTTTTGCTATGCTACTTCAATGCCCACAATTATTTTTAAATAAAACTTTTAATTTTAAGCAATGGTAATTTATTTCAAGAAAACTTTCAATATATTTTAAAATATCTCATTAGTTAGGCTACAACATTTCATGAAGTGTGAACGGAGTTGTCCATCCCGTCCGCTTGGCGACTCTACTATGGAATGATGTTCAACTTATAGGACTACTGTTATCGAAAAAGCCAACTACTATGTATTTTCTCTATTGCTTGATTGCATATTGCCAATCTGTCTATAAACAATTCTCTATATAATTACGGTCTGTCATTTTGGAGCTGAGATGCTCATGGCTGCCAGCAGAGTGCGCCACAGGAACGGCGCCTAACACAAAATGTGTTGAATCGCACGGCATCCTGGGGCTAAAACCACAATGGCAAAAATGTGTTCCGTCAGAAAACATAAAAGCCCCTCCACCCTCTTGGCCATGGCCATGCAACGCTGGCCAAATAGAAAAAGAAGCAAAAGTGCAAAAGAAGAAGTAATAGAAGAAGGAACCCGTCTTGCTTGAGTAATGTGCAGAGTGCGTCCTGGGGCTCAGTTGGGGTGGTGCACATTGGACAGGTGGCGTTGAGCCGAAAAAAAATGGCGCCGATTCTAGCCACGCCCCCTGCCCATTTTCTCTTGCACCCTGCAGGCCTTGTTCCACTAGTTGCACTGGTTGCAACCTCACAATCCAACCCCTATACATGGCAACCCAACACCCAACCCCCAACCATGATGTCTTCATCCGGAGCTGTTTCTTTTCTTTCTTCCCCTTTTATAACCGCCATAATGATTACAGATGATAATAAGCGCCTGCGAAAATAATGCCTGCAGTCCTGAATGGTAATTTCAAAGATTCGGTACCATTTTTTCCTGCAGGGTTTTCCGCTTAGTTGTTTTTATTTTGTGAAGAGGGAGGTGGTGGAGGAGGAGGAGGTGGAGGAAGAGAGGAGGAGGAGGAGGAGGAGTGAAGAGTGGAGAGTTAGGGTACACAATTCGACAATTTGGTAGCATAGTGTAAATTGTGCAAAACTTTTGAGCCTCTTAGCGATCTTGTTCCTTGTTTTCAATATTGGTTTGTAACTGGGTTTACTTGGCAAATATTTGCGTACACTGGTGGGTGAGTGAAACGCGTGTCTTTTGTTTGTTTACTTGTAGGATGATGAAAGGAGGGTTGTGCAAAATGGCCATAACCTAAGTGTGCATTTCTTGTGCAAATGTATCGTTTTCTTTGTTTGTTTCTCTTGCTTACCCACAAACTTGAAACTGTTTGCCAGTTTGCAATGTAACGATATGAACGCCCTTAAAAATACTGGTTGTGTATTGCCTTCATCTTCAAATGATTTGCCTTCACCTTAAAGGTGAACTGACAAGGTTTTGTAACATACCCTGGAAAGTGTGTAATTCTATAGAATTGATGCCAATAAAACGATTGGCGCAAACAAAACTTTTTTAAAAAATTGTTACAAAAAGTTACGAGTAGTTAAAGATGGCGTCATGGAAGGGCGGTGTCACCGCGCTGGTGTCAGTGTCCTGTTTTGGCAAAATTTGAATTTTCAGCCAATGAGGCCAAGCGCCTCTGCAATTTCAGCCAATGGCATAGCTTATCAATGGCGCTCCAGTGTACGTATCTCAAAATACACAACTCAGTACACGTACTCCACAGATTTGAAACTAAATAATTCATATCTGTGGCAATAATGCTTCAAATGACCTCAATTTTTCAGATAATGTTCCTAAATTAGCGGCAATCAAATGGTATAGTTTTTCAGGGTATGTTGCAAAACCTTGTCAGTTCACCTTTAAAGACTGACTTGTAAAAACTTGCCTTGCACCTCTATCCAATTACACCAAAACAGTATCATGTTTACATCTTTGTTACACGTCCACAGTTACACTCCAAATAATTCGTTTTTATTATGTAAATAATTAATATGCTGCAAAACATGCAAACATAATTTCTGATTATTAAAACATGAACTTGCCATCAATTTTATGTATGCATAAATTCACACTTATAATAGGCAGAGCAGAATATATCCAAATAAATTAATTTTCGAGCCATTACCTTTAGAAAGTGCTAATTTAGAGTAGCACCAAAAGTAGCGACATAGAACTAACTATACAAGGTGTCACCCTTGTTGAAAAGGGGCGTATATTCTCAAGACTCATTTTGGTGAAATATATAGAAGATGTGAATTATGTCTAACTTTTTGCCAAGGGGTACCCCTGCATAGAACAACTCTTTGGAAATTTTCCTGAGTAGAACCAAGGTAGAGCTGACATGAATGGGCTAAGGAAAAGTAGGTGTGCAGGTGCTTGCAACTTATTTTCGGACTATTGTATAGTATAGCTGCACAATATAAGAGCCTTTGGGCAATGAGTCTGAACACCATAAAAACACTTTTATTGCCCCTTGAAGGGCCCAGTAAAGGTTCAGCTTGCCCTGCCCTCTAACATAAACTGGGATGTCTTCATTCAGGTAAATCAGCTTTGGGCAACAGTGCTGCTCTCAAAATCTATTCTTATATTGTGCATTGAGCTGTGCAAGAGCTGTGCAAGAGCATTTGCTTTGTTCAAAAATTGGTATTGGTGTTGCAAATCTTAGAGCTCATATGAACAATAGTGTCATAGTAAATCTATAGCCAATACATTTGAAAGTATTAGTTCTTTAATATTTATTGCATTTTTAAATATATGGCATTTTTTTTAATTATGTACTGTATGTATACAGAGCAGTGCATAAACAAATGGAGTTATAAGCTTCGGACATTGGTGTTGCATAATACATGATTTAAAATTATGCCTGTGTTTATTCAGTGTGTTAACCTATTGTGACATTTAAAAAATGCGACATTGTCTTACTTATTGTTTTCCTATGTTACTGGAATAATTTTTTTATTCCTTATAAAACAAAAAAACAAAAACCAAAAAAAAAACACCAGGGTATAAACATGTTTTTCGTGTACATGTTAACAGTGGGCGTAGCCTTCAAAGTAACCTGCCATTTATCAAGCAGCCGTTGACAGTTAAATTAAAGTTCATTGTGTGAGCTAACATCGTAACTCCAACACTGAAAAACGGTTAACCAAACCACACTTTCAAATGCAAGATATTTGCATAAGAAACCACATGTTTGCCTTTCATAAAGTGGATAAATAAAAAAATCATATGAATAATCACTATACCAATATTCTCAATACAGTCCCTCCATATTGTGGTACATGATGTGAAAAGGCAATGTTTGTCATGTAATCTTATTTTCATATGGAATATCAGAGTAATATATACAGTAAAACCTCGCTGCTGTGGAAGTGCAATAGATCTGACAACGTTTCCATCATAAGCAGGTTTTTTAATAGCAGAAATGAAATTTCCATACTATGCAAAACAATAAATAAACAAGCCGAGAAAAAATTACACCATGAGCATAAATGTTGTTCTTTAAAAACCATATGAGGTTCTGAAAATATAATATTTATTGGTCAAGCTGAAAAGATTCAGTATTAAAAGGGATTAATATTTTTATAATGAAGTAAAGTCCATTAACGGGAGCGTCACTGCCGCGGCGTTGATTTATAGGCTGTGCAGTGAAAACAACCCATGCAGCTATCCCGCTTCGATTTTTGCAAGTGAAATACTCTCGCATATGGCCTAATAATCTAAGAAATTTTTGTGATAGATTGAAATGTACCGCGAGACTGGTCTGTTTACCAAATTTCAGCTCTCTACGATGTGGGGAAGTTGGGTTAAAATGAGCTCAAAGAAGTCCATGCAAACAAACATAAACTCCGTTCATGCCGAACGTACATAAACTTAGTAAAAAGCAGTAAAACCAGTTCAAGTTGAATTCCTGTCCATCTTAAACGAATTTCTGTGTACTCTATGAATACCATAGAGTTTAGATTGAGTTTGACCATGTCAATGGCTACTTTGCAGTATTTTCCCATAAAAAATGTTTGCATTTTGAGTGTTACCAAGAGTGGTGTTACCTTTAAGGAATGTAGGAGTATGATGTGGTTCAGTGGCCTCAACAAATAGCAATAGCCATGCAAACCTCTGAATGGAAACATTTATAGTTTTCTAAAGAATATTATGCAAAAAATATACTTTACTGTCCTGACATTCTCATGTCATCACCTTTGTATGCAAACTATGCAGCAGGTGTCAGCACATGTTGTTTGTAAATTCGTGCTGCACAGTGTAATAACTGCAACAAACATTTAAATTAACATTTTCCTGTTTTTTTTTTTTTCGAAGCCGGATGATAAAAGTTAAAGTGAGCTGTGTTGAGAAAAACGAACTGCACATTTCTTTCATGGTGGATTGCACTCTGTTGCTGCAATGTTATATATGGGGTGGAGGTCAGAGTAACTTGAAGATAGACTGCATGTGAACAGTAATCCCGGTTTGAGAAGGTGGAGGCAATAGGAGTTATTAGGTAACTGGAAATAAACTTTGAAAGAATGAGGCAAGATGGAGGAGAGAGATGGGAGTGACTGGAATTGGCGCTGACAGTTGCACTCTGCGTGACATCTTCATTAAAGGCGAAGCACATACAACTAAACACAAAGCCCTGCAAGCAGACAAAACTACAGGTTTCGGCCAACCAATACCGAAAGAAAAGAAAAGAAAGAGAAGAAAATGAAAGCATCAGGATTTTTCGGCCTCCATGACAAACAAAGCCATTGAAAATGCCTCATAAGGAATATAGTGAAAGATCAAACACAGCGCGAGGCTAAATTGAGATGTCATGTTTCATTTCTTAATTCTGGTGTTGGGAGGGTATTCACCAGGGTTTATTGATATGTAAACCACTGTTGGAACAATTTCTTTAAACCAATTCACACTGGTTGCAGAAATTACTGTGCTGCAGTCATCAACAACAATGGAACATGACACATCATTTTCTGAACCCTAAATGATTTTCAGCAATGGGCTGTTCATACTTTATAATATCTTTGAAAATAATGTTTTTTTTTTTATTATTATTATGGAGGTGTTAAAAAGCATAGAAACATGGTACACAAAAGCACCACCGTCTCATCCCAAAAATTATAATCATAATAAAAAAAAACTTAATAAAAATAGCAGATTTTTCAAATGTACTCGGAAAGAAACAACAAATGAAGTGGAATTTAAAGGTGAACTGGCAAGGTTTTGTAACATACCCTGTAAAGTGTGCATTTCTATAGAATTGATGCCAATAAAAGGATTGGCGCAAACAAAACTTTTTTAAAAAATTGTTAAAAAAAGTTACGAGTAGTTCAAGAGGGTGTAATGGAACGACGGTGTCACCACGTCCTGTTTTGGCAAAATTTGAATTTTCAGCCAATGAGGACAAGCGCCTCTACAGTTTCAGCAAATGGCAGAGCTTATCAATGGCGCTCCAGCGTACATATCTCACAATATACTATTCAGTACACTCCTCAGATATGAAACTAAATAATTCATATCTGTGGGAATAATGCTTCAAATGACCTCAAATTTCCAGACAATGTTCCTAAATTAGTGGCAATCAAATGCTAGTTTTTCCAGGATATGTTGGAAAACCTTGTCAGTTCACCTTTAATAGCACAAATGTAAATTTATAAGTGTGTGAAATGTCCAATACATGTATATTATATTCTTGTTTGCAATTACTTATAATACAATTTTCATATTTATATTTCATAGCTGAAGGAAAAGTGTAATTTTTCCATTTTCAATGTATGACAAAGGCAATCAAGAGTGGGTTTAATTTAATTAGTAGCGAATGAAGTCCTACACTCATTGGTCCAAACATTTTTAATTTTGTTAAAAGCATTAATTACCCAGCAGCTGAATAATTTTCACACTTGTCTGGGGTAAGTAAGAGTAAGACTAAAACGGTGACCCCAACTTTTGATGCGGCAACACTTCTATCAGAAAGTGGTTGATGAGTGGAATGGATTGCCAAGTGAGGTGGTGGAAGAAGCACTTACAGTGTAGGGTTTTTAAAGGGGTCTTGTACAAAGCACATTTCAAAAGTTAAGAGCTCATCGAGTAGAGTAAAACAACAAATAAAAGAAACTAATATGTATTAGTGGTTCCAACCACATGCATAAATCTGTGTTATTTTTCTACATAATCACCATTATTGCCCAAGCACTTTTGCTAGTAAATAATGACTTGAACTTGTAATATTAGGTGATATAATCCAGGATTTATTGCGAACATGATAAAGGAGCTGGTTTTCAAATGGTATAGTCTAAACATACATCATACTTGATCATACTTTGTATATAAACGCCTTTCACTTTTAGTACAGCTTGTATGCTTCAGCATGCTTTCAAAGTAAGGCAAACATAATCTGAAATATACAGGGTGGTTCAAAAGTCCCGATTTTTCGAAAATAACTCAATAAATATGGACGATACGCGATTGGAAATTGAGTGACAGAAGAATCATTATCAAATGAGTCATCCAATAACCTTGAAATCGCAGCCCAAGGTCATTCCCGTCATGCCAAGTGGATGGCCCATTTGATAATGATCCTTCGCCCACTCAGTCTCCAATCGTGTATCTTCCATATTTTTCGAGTTATTTTCGAAAATCGGGACTTTTGAACCACCCTGTATAACGTCCAAAGACAGCAGCGCCCTCTATGGATTCATTGGCTCAAACACATGCTTTACTTTCATCTTGGTTGGAGGCCGCCATCTTGCTTTTTGTAGTAGCCAGTTTTGATGTTTGCTTCAGGTCATTATTATTATCCTACTGGAAAATCGCCTGAGAAAGCCTTCCTGAAATTGCAATGAAGCGACAAAGGGAAAAACCTGATCGGCGGCATACTCATCCTTTCAAATTTTACTTTTTGCTTAGTTTGGAAGTTATGATTTTTTGTGTGTGGGAGGAATGTCATGTTGCAATCGATTCAAGTATGCGGAAGTTGCTGTTACATGTAGTACATATATACATATAGGTACATGTTGTGTAAAATGCCAGTAACTAGATTAAAGCTATGGATGCAATAAATCTCCCTAAGGAATTTCTTCAGGGCAGTTCCAACCTCGGTTCCAACAGCCTGTCTATATGTAGTGAGTATTAAAGGTGAAATGACATGGTTTTGTAAGGTCCCATGCCATTCAAACTGTTAATAGGGAACACTAAATAAAAACTATGAGTTCCTTTAAAAAAAATTTTAAATAAATTATTGAATGGGAATTAATTTATTTCCAGAACGCCATTGGCTAATGGAACTATAGATTGCTCCAGCCAATGAGGTAAATCAAATTGTGTATTTCGTCATAGTGGTTTTTGCCAATGGCAGCGCATAATAAATAGTTCAGCATGTTTATTTTGATTTCCGATGACCGATTTTATGTGAATTAGCATATTTTTATAAAGATAAGGAATTAATGAAAAAATTTCAAAAAATTAGGGTATTTGCAGATAAAGGAGGTTAATGTGTTTACAAATTTTCAACCGATTTGGTGTTGTACATTTTACAGTGTCACTTCACCTTTAATATCTTATACATTCAGCATATTCCAGAAGATATGGTGAACATGGACAAACTTTAATCCAATTTGTAATACGTATCCGAGGGAATAACATCATTATTAATGATTACTCTGCATTGCTCTGACAATTATTATTCAATAATATTGTACATTAAGGAAAAATTAATAATTTTATATCATTCTACTTGAAGTAGGTAATTAAAACAAGTTTTAGGTGTTAATAAAATCGTACATACATAACCAACCACTAATAACATAAGATTGACATAACATTTTAACATCTTCCTTTACTTGTAAAACTAGTTTCAGATATTTAGGTTTGGTGAGTATCTCTACTGTTCAAATATTTGCAACAACCATTCTTAGGTGGTAAAATATTTTGTCAAAACTGGTTATACAAGATGTTTGCTATCACCTAAAACATGAAATGTATGGAGTACGTGTATAGAGTTTGAAATAGACTCTGTGAAATAGGGCACTGGTGCCTTTGGCATGCACACAGTACTATACCAAGAAAATAAGTTTTTATTTATTTATCATGTGTGCAAAATAGTAAAGTGTCAGTGATAACTGTTGGACACTTCATGTGTTATTTATGAGAAACTCTTATAAAAATGAACTATTCGTTCGTCTTGATCACTTTACAAAAATAAGTAAACATGGTGCTGAATCTTGATATAACTGAGTAATTAGACTTCTCTTAGGCCTACACAACAGCTTTGTTCTGATATACAGTATAGAGTTATTGGGTGAAGTGAATTTCAGATAGGTAGACAGCAGTATGTTAGGAATGTTGGTATGTGTGCTGTTAATACAAGGAATTGTGTGTTAGACACAAAATTATAAAATAACAGATTCACATTAAAGGTGAACGGACAAGGTTTTGCAACATACCCTGAAAAAGTTAGCATTTGATTGCCACTAATTTAGGAACATTGTCCGAAAATTTGAGGCCATTTGAAGCATTATTGCCACAGATATTAATTATTTAGTTTCATATCTGAGGAGTGTACGCGGAGTAGTACTATATTGTGAGATACGTTCACTGGAGCGCTATTGATAAGCTCTGCATGCCATTGGCTGAAACTGCAGAGGCGCTTGGCCTCATTGGCTGAAAATTCAAATTTTGCCAAAACAGGACACTGTGACACCAGCGCAGTGACACCATCCTTCCATGACGCCAGGGCGTCACCCTCTTTAACTACTGGTAACTTTTTGTAAATTTTTTGTAAAAAAGTTCTGTTTGCGCCAATCGTTTTATTGGCATCAATTCTATAGAATTGCACACTTTCCAGGTTATGTTACAAAACCTTGTCAGTTCACCTTTAACATGAACCAGGCGGCCGTTGAGCAAAATGCCAAAATAGAGAAAATGAAGCCACAAGATTGGAAAAAAAAGTAAGGTAAAAGGAACAACAACCAAACACCTTCAAGGCTTCAAGAACTTATTTCGTTGTAGAGTTAGCCCAGCTAGGTGCATATTACAACGATTATCTCGCATATATTCGTGCAGCAAGTTACAAATCACTCTCAGTCGACGCCCAACGGCGTTATAAATTACAGGCTTGGTCGGTCGTGAGCTAGCACTGTATAATCAAATGAAGAAAGATCAACGTCTCAATTTGGTTGCACTTGAGAACGTTATTACTTTTATTATATGCAACTATATGCTATATCCTTTCATATAAAGAACCTTGGAAATTCCTTACAAAATATTTCAGCACCACTTTGTTGCAGTTATGTTTTGGCCAAAGGGCCTTACATGTCATAAATGGGGAAAGGACCATAAAAATACAAAATAAACAGTGGAAGCTTCCACTGGACTTTGGTCTCACCCTTTGAAAGGGATAATTCTATTGGTCCTGATTAGTAAGCAGGCCCCATGCAGTTATGATTGGTCATCTCAGGTATAAAAACCCAAGTAAAAATGTGCTAAGAGAAACAAGATGAAGTGCAGGCAAATAGGACAGACCTCCTTCAGCAAAGGTGCAGAAAGGTAAGCCTATCAGTGGTTTTCCTTCCCATCCATTGACTACAAACCCAAGAGAAGGTTCTCCTTCTCATAGACTAAAGGTCACGTTTATAGTATAGTATCATTTTATTTCTTGCCATCTTGGCATAGAAAGAGAGATTACTTCTTCCCCCAAACATCGTCCTACTCACAATCATTCACACTTTCAGAAATTTAATAAATCAAAACGCAATACTACAATTCCTAATTCCCGCTTGGGCACGTTTATGGTAGCATATACGAGAACAAATCAATATTCACAAGTTTCCTTGTGTGTTTCATGGGTTTTTCCGTGTGGTGGCGCTGTGGTCAGAGCATGCCATTTAGCATTGCTTTTAGTGCTGCTGCAGCGCCATTACGGTGCTGCTAGATATAGGAGAACAACCGCAGCACCACTACACGACAATTCTGAGAACTAGGTTCTGGAAACTTGTGATTGCCTCTTTTGTTGTTTTTTTATAAATAAAAGGTTCAATAATCATGTCACATGTATTAGCTTTTTCCAACAAAAAACAAACTGTCTATCGAGACATTTTTCTCTTCTTTTTTAGCAGTTTTTGTACTCCCTGTTCATATAATTACATGTTTTTGCATATAGGGTAAAGTTTTATTGAAGGTGTTTTTTACACCTTTTATTTTTTGTAAGAACAATATGCCACATGTAACACATACTGCATAGTTAGCTATCTACGTGTTGGTTATTTCTCAACTTCAGAATTAGAGTATTTGGATGGAATGAAAACTGTGTGACGTCACGGGACCAATTGGAATAGTGGCATTTAAAATAGTGTTGATGTGTCTGTTTGATCTTTACGCTCAAACCAATGAGCGAAGAAACCAGCCTGAACCAGCCAATCAGTAATTGCTGCATTCTACCCTTGCAATATAGTATAGGCTATATATATATATACCTCCTATGCAGAAAACATACTTTTATGAATAGGAGAAATAGAGAAATATCTTGAGGGACAATATTTTTTGTTGAATAAAGCTTAGTTAGACATGTGGCAAATTAAAAAAAAACTATAGACCCCAAAGGAAGTCGCCAGGACAGAACAGGAAGACAGGTCCCCAAAGACTATTTACCCCAACCATATCCTTAAATGAAATATTTAGGGGAGGGACATTATTTTTCATAAAATATAATGCCAAAATCAACAGAAATGAACACTGGGGGCAAGGCAAGACGCAGCAGAATGTGCCCTATAAAGTACAAAGTGATATCTCCAGTTGGAGCAGGCGGTCCCAAAAGCGACAGCGGAGGCGTGAACGCAGTAAGGCTCGAAAGGCAGCAGAAACAAAAGTGCAATGTCCCCATCCAAAGCTGGAGGAAAGCATTTTAGAGAAAGCGTTGACACTAGTGGATGCTTGGGAACTACAGCCTGTCTGCAGTACTCCCCCATCTCGAGCTCCAGAGGATGACATTCTAATCCTTGATGCATCAGATGATGAAGAATTCACTGCATAGTCCCCGATGGAGCCACCACAGAGTATGTTCCCCATGAGACACCCTTGCAGTACGGCCAAAGAAATGTTTACAGAAAAAAAAGTGAGACAGAGGAACCTGCTAGGATGCATCTTAGCTCCCAAGCGCAAGCCATCACAACCTCTACGGGTTGACACCCCAGGAGTGCTCGCAGTGTAAGAAACTCTGTGGAGGACTTATCCAAAAGATACAAAACTGTGCATTGTGAAGAACATTTGCATGTGTACTTGAGACTTTGGAAGTATACTTATTAAATAATACACCATGCAATTGAAAACGTTGAAATACAGCACGTGTGTATATTCCAGAAATTGAAATACTTTCTGAACAAAGATCAGGTCTTCAAAAAATTGAAATTTGCATTTACAAGGTAGAATTCAAATTATGTGGTTAAGAATACAATGAAAAATATTATTGAACAAAATGTGCTTTATACTGTTCTTGAACATTATACAATTAATTTTTGAAGTATGAGTTGCATGGTTTTAATTAACAATTGTATGTAAATGGAGGTTTTAATAAAACAAAATTGGTAAAAATGTGAGGGCCCTGTTTCTTTTTTTACTGAAATCAATGTTTTTACAGAAAAGTAAAAAGTAGCGTAAAACCTACTAATGTAACAACAATTCTTACAAAATTTGATGCTTGTAAATATCAATCAGTGTTCATTAGTTATTCACATTTCATCGAGATCCAAGGAATTGTATAAATGCTATAATTGTTGAATATCGATATATATTGATATATTCAGATAAATATCAATATGGTCAACATATAGTGCAGTGTCTTATCTGCACCATATAAAACAGAAGAACCTACATTTTCCGCATTTTCCAACACAACTGACGACCATCTCACTCTTGCCACCAGAACACACCCACACAACCAAAATATCGATGCAATATCGTGTATATAGGTAACACGGAATTATATCCGATATAAGCAATATTGTTGTCTATATCCACTCTGGGCCATCAGGGAAAATAGTAGTTCTCAATGCTATCTACCAGGTGGTGCAGACACACGAAAACTGAAAACCGGCCATGACATATGAATACATTGTATACGTAGTTAAGCTTTTGCATTATACGCCAAATGAACTTGGTCCTATAGGTTCGAAATTGGGACCCATTATGGGTGCACTCAGTGTTTCCATTCGAACACAGCAATGGTCATATTTCGCCTCATCTGCGTGGTAAAACATCAATTGGAAAGCAATTGAAATGTGTAATTTGTGTTATGTTTAAAGTGTTTGTGATGTCATTCACTATTCCATACAATAATTTCAGTGGCAATATATTTTGTAGTAATTATAATCTTGGATTCTTAATTAATCAATATCATAAATAAATAAAAACATGATTTTTAATTATTGTAAGTTGACCCATTACAATATGTTCTTTTCAGGAACCCTGCCTAAGTTGTTGACCTCATGGTGAATTCTTCCAAGTTTTAGCCCTTTATGCCACCATTTTGAAATTCCTTAAAGAATGTGCAATTGTGTTTACTGTAAAAACTGCACTGGATCTTCCAAGTTGGGTCACTATGGCCCCATTTAGAAATTGCGTCAAGATGACTTATTCCAACAGTGGCTGAACTGTACTGGACGTACACCCTCGATGTAGAATACATGAACTCGTCTGCAAGGTCCCGATAATGGCTTTACGTTTGTCTGAACAGTAGCTGAAACGACTGTAGACGAAGCGCCACTACACTTAGAGGAGAAGTTTCAGGGTTATTTTGCTTATTGTTAATTGCAGTGACAAATGACAATCAGTTCCCTAGATTTGCTGAGTAGGGTAGAATAGTAAGGTAGGTTGTGATTTTTTCGGCCGCAGGGATGTTGCACGATTGCTATTCAATGAAAAGAGATAAGTAACTGTATACGCCGTTCTATTGGTCAGCTCGGTTACTTGACTCATCGCTTAGCTAACGCCCCTGCCGGGTACGTTCATAATTCCTCTGTTCGCGGATATTGTTGAACGAAAACTCAAATGAAATCGCAATAAAATTGTAGTTGGACGTCTGGACCGGTCTGGACAACAGTTGGTACAGTGCAACAATTGCACTACATTAACGTTCGGCACTTCAAACTGAATTTTAACGAATACATGGGCGGAGCTACGAAATCGTGCTTAGATTGCTAATTATTTTTTACCAATTTATAATTGAAATCTGACTTCACCAACATTTTGTCACCATATTTTCCGTGTTTGATTACATGTTTTTAGGGTATGTTCGAAAATGCTCATTCCTACCACAAAAAACAAGATGGTGGCCTCCTCGATCCATGCCCTTTTTGGGGTTTTGACCTAGAAAGGCCAAAACGTTTTTCATCAACTTTACAAGACCTTGGACAAAAATATTACCCGTAAAATCATGAAATTTTGTACGAATGTAGGGGGAGGTATTGTGTACCTAACTTCATCAAAAGTTTGGCAATATCTTGATTGGTTCGTCTAAATTTAAATAAAAACCGTCATTTTTTTACGATTTCACTTATGAATATTTTGCAAAGTAACCAATGATCATATTTGAAAACGCTTTGAACGGTATTGTAAGCAACACCTTTCTCAATATTCATACAAAATTTCATCATCGGATGGCTGAAACTTTTTGGTCCAACCTTTTGTAAACCTGTAAAAAAACTCCAATCTTTTGTAAAAGTTTGGCCTGTCGCACGATAATCATTTTACTACCAAAATAAAGTACAACAATCCCTCTATCATGTCTAATTTATTTAGAATTTTTATATTTACAGATGCTTAAAAAATGAATTTTTAATAATACCAGAATTACCGCTTCTATCCACCTCATGTCCCCACCCCCCCGTCCCACCCGCCGGAAGTATCGTTCCACCAAGGACGCACTAGGACGCACTCACGTTCTTTAGCGAGGGGAGAGAAACGTGAATCACCCGAATGGGTAACGCAATCACGTGTGAAAAACGTCATCGATATGTCCTGGAGGAAGCAGTTTGTGAACTTCCGTCGATATACAATATGTGATACATGATACACGATACGATACTGCATTGAATACCGATGCGTATCGTGTTCGACCATGGTTCGACATTGTACACAGCAGGGATTTTGGTAAGCTTCCACATTTGTTTTTATAACCTGGACTCTAGATTGCAATTAGAAATGTT
>JAQFZQ010002345.1:0-14348 GCA_034696005.1 Glomeris marginata | reverse complement strand
CCACCCACCAAATGAACGAGAGGCGATCGCAGTGCCGCCATGTTTTTTGCAGTGGCTCCGGGAGCGACAATTTTACCCATTACATTAATAACTTTTTATTTGTCAGTTCTTTCCTTGTATAGTTTTATATTAAGTTGTATTTTAAGTTCCTGGAAAAAAAATATATATTATTTTCCTTGTCAATAGGTTTCCCACGCGTGCTGAATCAACTCACTGTAGTAGGGAAAGTATCATCCCAAGAATTTTTAGGTAATCCTCATATATGGCCATTTTTTTTTTTTTACAAAACGAATTAACAAAATGATTTTTTTTTTTTTGCAGAGACATTTCGTAAGATGAAATCATGTGCTGACATTTATTACGTCACTGTTTTGGAAGATATTGCTCTCAAGAAGATTATTGGCTCTGTCACGCTGTTTGTTGAGCAGAAATTTGTCCACGGATGTGCCCTGGTTTGTGATAATTCTGTTCCTAACTTTCGTTTCTCTACTTTTAAAATTGACAAAAACTCTACCGCAAGATAAAATGTTGCATCAATTGCTCAAAATATGGTGATTGTATAATGGCCTTCGGACACTCACATACAAAGAAAAAGTTGTTTTCATCACTCCAACTTGTGAAATGGGGATAATATACTTTCAAACATAATATAGATTACATACGAAAACATCAAAGTTGTGTTTTGCATTTTTATTAGTGTCGGCCTTGTAATGCAAAACATACTGGAGCAAGTATCGGAATACAATAGTTTTTACAACTAGCATTTAATTTCATTTATATCTGTTTTCAAACAGAGAGGACGTATCGAAGACCTTGTGGTTGATGATAATTACAGGGGTCAACAATTAGGAAAGTTGTAAGTACAATTTTCTTTTCGAAACAAGTTTGCTGTGCAGCTAAATCGCATCAAAATGTTTGTTTGAATCCATATTTGTAAATATGGAAGTCTGTATGCGAGATGTTTTGATGTTATATGTACCAGCAAATTGAAATTGCTTATAATGTCCGTGAACAGATAGTTGATTGATCTTGTACGTGGATTTAGATTGGTGGAAACCGCAAAGCGTATCGGGATCCGCGCAGGGTGCTACAAGGTGTCCCTGGACTGCCGTGACAAACTGAAACCTTTTTACGCACAGTTTGGATTCCGAAGTGAGGAAGGCAATTCGAATTTCATGGTTATCAGAGTACGCGATTGACTGTACGACCACAGACTACAAATTCGACATGAACATAATACATCTACATATACGTTTTAATTTCCTGCGGTAAACGGGGGTTGCTCGTACATCTCGTAAGCAAACTCTTCTTTATGAGAGGGATCTTGGTACACTCCAATGTAGTCTATCTCCAGGTAGAAGGGTCCTTGCACTTTATCAGCGCAGGTGATTCCAAAATTGGTGATTCGAGATTGAGGTATCGGAGCCTGCTTATCCTGCGCGTATCCTCGGTGCGACAGGAAGAATTTTGAAAATGGAATCTATCGTGCGCAAAATGAAAATAAATCATTGTTCTCAAATTGTGAACGGCCAAGTAGAGAATTGATTTATACTTTGACATCTTGCCAGTATGGTCCACCACGCGTGTACAGTACATAGTTGTACATGTCATTCCAGGTGACGTCAAAGTACCCTGCCGTGTGCAAGTTCAACATGTAGCTGCGGCCATCGCCCCTGATCCGCATCAAGAGATGTGTGTAGTAGTGCCAGTCCAAGAAAGAGTCCCTCTTGAATGACCTCTGTAGTTAACATATGGTATGAGCCCAGAGACAGAATTGTGGCCACGGTCCTACTAAGGATATTACCCACCCGTGGTCGCATGGACCTAATGTTACAGTAGCCAGTCCGGAAGATGTCACCAGTCTCTGGACGTTGGGTGCTCAATGTTCCTTGGAACACAGCGGTTTTGTGCTTGCCAAGTAGAAATTCACAGCGACTGTAACCTTCGTTGTGGTCGCTGTCTGCTGTCACTACCCATTTGTCCAACATTTCGGAATTGTTGAATTTCCAAATGAAGTCGTGGGATCCTGTGAAAAACTTTTCTACATAAGTTGCCAATTGAAATTTCTGTGAAGCACTTTTCGCATTGTGGAAGCCATTTTGCAACAATTAAGTGTAATACAGTTTTAACCCATTCAATCGTCATTCAAAATTTTATTGTAAAAATCAGATTGTTATTATTATTATATTATTCAAATCTGAATGGGCCAAAACAAAATTGGCTTCTCTGCAGCAGTCGATTAAAGCCAAGATTAATGGTACCTAAATCCAATCTACTACTTTATCATAAACTGGTTTGGCAGGTCAGATTATGAGACTTGGACATACGTACGTATGTGACATTAGTCATAATCCAAAATTAATTGGACATGATTTTTAATTAATTAAAGATTGAATTGCAGTAAATGTATAAAAGATGCAATTAAATTCAACATTGTCACGTGATATATTTAATTGATTTCCTTGGCCATATGCGCAGTATTTTAACAAATTTATGAACTTTTTATTTATATACATAAAAAGTTCATAAATTGATGCATTCAAATAATTGGCCATTGCAATACGTCATAACACGTGTCATCAGCTGAAAGGTCAAATGACCCTTCGGTGTGCTCACCGGCCATGACTAGAGGGGGGTCGTCCTTGAGTTTGGTCATCCATTCCTGTCCCCACATGCGAAACTCGTTTTTCAACTGCCCCAAACCTTGTCTGACGAGTTTGAAATTGGACGGAGGCGATTTGAGGTAGCCGCCTTTATTGTCATCTTCCGAAAAAGTACTGTAATATACCCGGCATTTTCCTAATAGAAATAATAACTTTTTCCTCGCGAAGATGGACACGGCGCACATGTGTGAACGATGAGCGGTCACCGCTACTGGTAGCGGTTATAGAGCGGTTGCGGATTGGTTGCGGCTCAAACGCCGGCGGAAGTTTGGGCGGAAGTGCACGCAATTTGATTGCGTAAGAATGGTTGTTGGAGGTGTTGGATGGAGTCGGCGTCTTCTCGTGGTTGGTGCTGGCGTTGGACTCGGTCTTGGTGCGGCTTTTCACTACAACAATGACCAGCTGAGCACTGTGGGATTACTGCGTTTTGGTCGAGCTGCTGTCACAGTTCGTCATTTAATCTATATAATATGAAATAAATACCGCGGTGTTCGATTACGTGTTAACATTTTGTTTACTTTTAATTGGCAGGTAGGAAGAATCGCAGCCGATTACAAGATCACGTTACACAATGTAGACCCTACAACGCAAAGGTTTCAAGACTTGAAGTCTTCGGTAATTAATGTCTGCATGGTGAAATTCCTTTACTTGAATCAATGTGACGCAGTTCCTCGAGGAACTGCGTCACATTGATCATGAGGAATTAAAAATGATGGATTAATTCATAGTCTAGCCACCTTTTAATCTTGTTCAGTTTTGCAAGATTTTTGTAAAGGTATTTTCCATAATTACAGGTTCATACTCGATCTGCCGAGAAGCTTCTGCAATTATGCCGTGCTAATGGAGGAGCGTTCATCAAGGTGGGCCAGCATATCGGTGCCCTCGAGTACCTTTTACCCCAGGAGTATGTATCCACCATGAAGGTTCTTCATAGTCAGGCTCCACAGTCCCCAATTGAGGATGTCTTGCAAGTCATCAAGGAAGACTTAAAAAAAGATGTCAGTGCAGTCATCCTTTGCTGCCATTATGTTATATCAACACTTGAGTTATGCATATATAATTTTGCTGTTACTTTCAGCCAAATAACTTATTCGAATCGTTTGACGAGCAACCTGTCGGTGCTGCGTCTCTGGCACAGGTGCACAGAGCAACACTTAAAGATGGCTCTGTAGTTGCGGTTAAGGTTCAGCACCTCAGAGTCAAATCCCACGCTTTTGTCGATATGAAAACAATGGAGGTAACTACAAGGATTTTATTACTACATATATGTAATCCCTTGTAACAAGAACCTTCAATGTATAATCAAAGGCAGCTACATTGTGCTCATCCATTGCAGCTCCTTGTCCGTTCCGTGGCTTGGCTATTCCCTGAATTCAAGTTTGTGTGGTTAGCGGAAGAGTCTAAAAAGAACCTACCTCTAGAATTGGACTTCTTACTTGAAGGCAAGAATGCGGAGAGAGCGCAGAAAATGCTTGCACATCACAGTTGGCTGAAGGTTCAAAATCTATACGTATGCATATGCAAGAAATTATTTAATTTCTTCCTAATTTATTCTAAATCTGAATTGCAGGTTCCAAAAATTTACTGGGAACTGAGTTCTGATCGCATCCTCACCATGGAATTTTGCAGCGGAGGACAGATCAATGATGTGAAATACTTCCAACACCATAATATCCCAGTTAAGCAGGTACGATTGTCAAGATTTACTCGATTAATACTACACCTGTTTGATTAATCCAAATGAAAATGGTTGGAATTCAAATGAAGGTAACGTCTAACTTGGGCAAATTGTACAGCGAAATGATATTTGTGCATGGATACGTGCACAGTGATCCCCACCCTGGTAACATCCTTGTTGAAAACACATCTGAAGGTGTTCGTCTCGTTCTGCTGGATCATGGACTTTATGCGGTGATATTAAATCTATACAACATCATATGTACAATGTGCGTTCTTACAGTTGTACCACGCTTTTAGAATTTGACAGATGATTTTAGACTTCATTACGCCAACCTTTGGATGTCGCTGTTAAACGCCGACGTGCAAGGCATAAAGAAAGAAGCGGAAGCTTTAGGTGTTGGTCCCATGTATGGAATGCTGGCCTGTATGTTGACTGCACGTTCATGGGATGCCATTACAGTGGGTATAGATAGGAAGAAGATCACCGCTCAGGAGGTAATTATGATGTCACACATTTGTGGAGCAGGTTTTTATTTTAATTGGATTTCACTCATTGCAGGGTGACAAGATAAAGGAATTTGCAGCAGCTTACATGCCGGTTATACTGGATGTTTTGGATCAGGTTCCACGCGAGATGTTACTCATCTTGAAGACGAATGATCTGATTCGTGGGATTGAATATTCCTTGAAGGCACAAACCTCGTCTAGCTCTTTCATCACCATGTCGCGATGTTGCACAAGAGCCATAATGCAGGAAAGACGCCAGAAATGCAAGACAGTATTGTGCTCGGCTAGACTACATTTAAGTGAAATGTGGATGCAATTCAAGATATCTATATACTTTCTATACCTCTTAACCTTAGACTGTAGACTGAGTCGGTTGTTTCAAACTCTTAAGGGAAGTTTTGCAGGTCTCCTGTATACGGCGTAATTGTCTCCCATGTGACGAGAGAATGTACACACAGAAAACCGGGTCAACCATCATTGTCAGTTTAATCTTTTACAAATTCGAAATTAATTTTGTGCGTTTTACGATCACAGATGGCGGTATTTTTCCAAATGAAATAAACAACATCGGTACGGTAAATGTGTTTAAGAGATTCACGTGGAGAGAGCAGAAGCATACGGAGAAAGCGTGGACAATAACCCGTAATATTTCCACAGTTTGGCAAGTATCGGTTATCCATTGAATAGTGGATCACCTGTTGGAACCACTGGAGCCTTGGTTATTGCGTTTGCTGTCGTCATGGCTTGAATCTCCCATCTACAAAACAGACAACTCTTACCAAAACTTACAATGTACGCTGCACAATGGGTAAGTATGTGCATCAACTTGCCTGATGTCATGTGGAAGATAGGTTTGGTCAAGTTTATTCTCTATGACTGCCACTTTGGCCAACGTCTTTAAAGTAGGTGCTAAAATCAATATGCATATAAATTGCCAGTGCATCAAGTGATTTTGTATTAACCATTGCCTTTTACCGAAATCTAGGATGTGCAGGTCATCGTGGTCCATAAGGTGCGATTCTTCATCTATGTTACGCGTGCGAGACTGCGTACCGACAACAGGACTAAAATGCCAAAGACATCGCTCTTTAATGTGTTATTAGCACACATTGTTCAAAGTGGACCCACCTTGTACCACCGAACAGAAACACCCGATCACCGCAAACACAGCAGCACTGCCGTCGGCGTTCACGGGGTCCTTGTCCACTTGCTTTAACTGTTGACCAGCTGCCATCCACTGCAAGGTAACACATGAGCATTTGGTGCTAAACAAGACTGTATGTATACCGATAACTTACATTTGTAACAGTATATGTCGCTGAAATGTCGGTCTAGATATCCATTGTAGCCTCCGAAGATATAAAGCCGTCCACGGTACGAAACTGCAATATACAAACAAGTTGGTGATTTCTGGGAATTGATTAACCTCAAGGAGCAAGTCTTACAAGCCGAATGACTGCGCCTGCCGCAAGGTGTCGTTCCCCTTGTGGTCAGCTCCGACCACGTAACAGACTTTGTGTCCAAACAGAACAAACGATTGCAGTACTTTTCATCATTGCCTTCAACCCCTAGTCTTCCACCCCTTCCACCGAATATGAACATGAGGTCACCGATTGATGTGGCAGAGTGGAAGTCTCTCCTACCTGGAGGTTCTCCCTGCAACAAACGCGCAAGGTAAATTATTATTTAATGAAAGGATATGTGAATTATTGTAGGTACATAATTGCGGGTGGATTACGGTCGCTTTTAGTTGTCTCCAGATGAACTTCCGTAAGTCCAGAACGTAAACTGCCCTCGACAACCTCCCGATGTACTCTTCAAACCCTCCAAAGATGTACATGCTGTGCCCGACAACACAAGCCGAGTGGCCATCACGAGCCCCGGGAACTTGCCCCGTTGCCTTCACCGCAACCCATTGGAGTAATTCTGGAATTTAAAGGTGTCTTCATGTAAGTATATGCATAGTTATTCAAATGATTGACAGATGGCAACCAACCTGTGTTAAAACAGAAGAGTCTATTGCAGGCCTCTATGTCGTTCCTTCCTCCCCAGACAAAGATGACTTCTTCGAAAGCAACAGCTGTATGTCCATACCTCTGAAAAGGTGTCACCGAATAGTCTACTGGTGACTGTGCAGGTCCACTGGCTATTACTGACCATCTCAGCGTCTCTGCATTGAGGTAAGAAACCAGAATACGTATAAGCGAATCTGCGTAAATGTAGTTTTCGTAACTCGAGGCGTTGCAGTTACGACCGAAAACGGCAATGAAACCCTGATGTGGACGTATTTCATATATTTTATTCGTTTTGCCAATATTGTTAGGGTGAATTTACAATAGTTTGTGGTGAGAAAATTGCAGTTGTTCCTCTGCATACCAAATTATATTACCGGAGTCCAAGACGAAAACATCGATGGGGCGGAGATGTTGGTAATCGTCGTCGGTGCAATATCCGCCGAAAGAGTAGATTTTGTTGCCGACGGCTGCCGCAGCATGATTCACCCGTTGAGGGCCCCCGTTTAATCGTACCGTCCACTTCATATTTGAATTTTCGTTGGATAGACGAGAATGTAATCTGAGTACATCATGGCCGTTTATCAGGTTTATTTCTAAAGAGAATGCACAATGCAGTGTGGCTCCACCTACAACCAGCTGCCTTTTATAAACACCATTGTATATGGCGCCACCTACAGAAATTTGGGGGAAATGATCCAAAGGTTCTGCGAAAAATCTAAATTTATTTTATAGAATCGTATTACTAAACTTGTAATATATTTGTTTTACATTATATCCTTTTATTTATTTGTAATCTATATCATTCATAAAACACATTTAATTGTGGTTTTTCAAAATAGATAAAGTTTCAGGAACCTGATCATAATATTATGATTGGTTTGGTCAAGAGTGGTATTGTTTGTAGCAAGTTTTATAACAGATTGATACGTTGGTTATTACTTTAACATTTTGTTTTACCTAAAATCACAGTTGAATTATAATGGACTGGCACATTGCATTTAATAGCATGATAGCATCGATTTATTAGAATATTTGCATAATGAAAATCTACAATCTCCAATGATTGGACAATATATTTTTGAACATTAGTAGCTGTCACTGCCACTACCACTGCCAAAAATTTCCTCTTCATCCCTCCGCTTCTTGTCTTCCTCTGCCTCGCTTTCTTCGTCGCTCGACTTCTCACTTGCGCTCGCTTCTTCACTGCCGGATGAAGCTTTACTACTGGATGCATCTCCTTCTTCAGCCGCTTCTTCCTCTTCATCTTCACTGTGCTCCACCTTCTTAGGACTCTTTTCAGCTTCGCCTTCACTATCAGTCTCTGCCCGTCCAGGCTCATCTTCCTGCTCTTCGTCTTTTGCCACTGGGGAAGCAGCTTCCGCGTTTTCCTCCGTGTCCATTGGCTCATTGTTATGCTCTTTCTCTTCTTCCTCTTCTTCTTCGCCCTCCTCTTCCTGCATTGGTTCCAACTGAAGCATCCTTATCTCCTAAAAAGAGTCGAGACACACAAATCAGTGTTGATTGAATCTTAAAGCAAGTGCTCAAGTACACAATCAATACCTGTGTTTTGAATTCCACTTCATTCAATGGCCTGTGCCCAACCACAAGCCTGGAATTATTTGGTTGGGTACCCGGTTTCAACCTCCTCTTGCTCAGTCGCACCCTTTGAACACACGCACACAAAAGAAACAATGTAGTAATTATGTAGAAGGTTGAAAACCTTCAATGACGTACCTGGTTTCCAACTCGTTGTAATACACTCCAGCCTCCCGGAACACGAAAAAGTAATTTTCCTCGTATCCCTTCGAAGCTTTGTTTTTAACGTTCCAGTTGTACTCCCGAGCCATTTTATATTCGTACCTAAAATGATACCAATGATCAGACTGCAGAATACTCGATATAATTTTCTGCCACTCACTCCTCTTCATCTTTGTAATCGACTTTTTCATCCACATCACGTTTTCTTTTGACCAAGGTTTCTTCTGTAGGTAGAAAGTAAGCAACAAACTGCTCCCCACTCTCATCCATCACACCTCTAAAAGGCAATACAAAATCATTAACGATTTCCAAATGATAATTGTAGGTGAACAACTTGAATCCAGACTGACCGAATCATGGCCTGGGACATTTCCTCCATCTGCACCGGAAACGGTCTACCAGATGGCGCTGGATCCGAATCAAATATCACCTGAGCGCATGGATACTTCCACATCTGCAAGTATGCGGATTGAGTCGAGTGGATCGCAAAACAAATTACGCGTAATTCACACAACCTCAAAGTCTGGGAACACCGGCAACACTTCTACTGGAGCCACGTGAGGTTTCGTATGATGTTTCTCAATCTGTTTTTACATAATAAGTTAGTAAAGTTTTAGCATTTCAACTAGGTAATCAGGAAGTGTAATCAAGCGAACCGGCAATTTGAAATCATCAAATGTTTTGTCGATGGCTTTGATCTGACTATCACGATCCATGTACAAGTCCTGCTCCTTGAAGAAACGTTTAACATTGTAGCCCACCCTAAAGTGCAATGGTAAAACATTATGCTGAGTATAGGGATAAATATACGCTGGTCATCCATCTGTGACACCCACTTGGTCTCTGTCTTGTCAGAAGATGGCTGGAATCTGGCGTACTCTGTAGAGATGTACTCGGTCCTTCGCAGCCATGAGACACTCCTTTTGTGGTGCTGTGACCTATAGGATGGAAATTGTGACTTTATTTAGTATTGCAAATAGTAACACAGTTCCTTTGCTATTTTTATTACCTCTTAGAATCCTGGGGCAGTACAATCTCTTCCTCAAGAAGCTTTTCATCCATGGGATCCAAAACGGCTATGACATAGAAACAATGGCAGATTGGTTCAGCGCAGTACAGTATACGTATACCATGGCTCACCTGAAGGATCAACGGCATAAGTTGAGCTGTCAATTAGATCTATGGTGACTCCAAGATCATGTTCGGTGAGCAAGTCATGTTTGTAATGTTTTTCCAATGATGTGGGATTGTATTGAACAAACCTATCAAATGCAATTTCATAATTTTATTGGTGAAAAGAAGATCCGCAGTAATTAATAACACTAACCTGTTGGATTCAAAAGGGTACGTGATGAACTTGGGATCAAAAGGGATGTCTGGCAGTGTGTTGCAGTACTTCATTCGACAAACCAGCTCGGATCTAAGCCGATCAAGCAAGGTAAAAACAATATTATTATTATTATTAATAATTTTTTTGTTGAGAAAATCTATAACCAAGAGTATAACCAATGGTATAACTATAACTAAGTGTATGCTCCCTAACCATTTATTGGAGTTAAGTGTCTTTATACGTATTATAAGTCCAATTCACTTTATTGAATATAAAAGGACTTTATATATATAGTATATTAATATACGCGATATCCGTTTAAAATTAAACATAGTTTTCGTGACAACATTAGTGTCAATTATGGTACGGGGAAAAGGGATGTATTTAAGGTTTAGCAACCATATAAATAAAATAATTACAAACGTAATTTTTAGATAGCCCCTCATAACTCACTTCTTATCCGTAGGCCGTTGTCTTTTGTCACGATCGGCCGAATGGCCAGCTTGAATTGTTGGCGCCATGATGCCCGCAAAAATTTGAATTCAAAAGCGAACAGTTTTCAAAGAAGATACTTAACTCAATTGAATGGCGATTGTTTTGTTGGCTGCGCTATTACGTGACATTGCTGCGTTCGACTAGCATTTGCGTTTGGCGTCATCAGCCGCCATATTGTTAGCCCAGATATGCAATCGACCAATCGCCGGCCGAGTTTTGCCGTTTATTGTTGCACCGCCCCTCCCATTGCTCCGCCTTTCCCCAAACAGCTCGTTTGCAAATCGCGCCCTCTACTGGCACAAAACAAAATGTGACTTCCTTGCTGGATGGCATATTTCGTAAGTTTACATTAAAGGTGAACTGGCACGGTTTTGTAAGGTACACTGAAAATTGACATACACAAAGTAAAACAGAATAAATGAAGTGCTACAAAACGGAATCTTTGTGAAAATTAGTAAAAAAAAAGTTATTATGCCAAGTATTTTTGAAATCTGTTACCTATAGGTATATGACCAGACCATGTCAAGAGGGGATGACAAGAATTTACTGCGCATGCGCGAATCGCCGCAGTGCATTGTGGGAGAAATATGCTTCTCCCGCTCGATTAACAAGGAAAATGTAGCGATCTGGCGTTTCAAAACACGAAATTTTGCGGAAAACGGCTGAAAATGGCGATTACAATTTAAACAGAGTTAAGAAACCTTATTTACTTATTACTAGTATCATATGTTTACATTTTATTAGCCGATATTTGTTACTGGAGTTGTTTTTTCCCCGACGATCCTATGGACGAACGATCGTTTTTTCGTAGGTTTAATCGAAAAACGATCGTACTTACGATCGTTCGTCCATAGGATCGTCGGGAAAAAACAATTGCAGTAACAAATATCGGCTAATAAAATTCAAACATATGCTACTAGTAATAAGTAAATAAGGTTTCTTACCTCTGTTTAAATTGAAGTCGACATTTTCAGCCGTTTTCCGCAAAATTTCGTGTTTTGAAAAGCCAGATCGCTATATTTTCCTTGTTAATCGAGCGGGAGAAGCATATTTCTCCCACAATGCACTGCGGCGATTCGCGCATGCGCAGTAAATTCTTGTCATCCCCTATTGACCTTTAATTGCA
The DNA here is from genome assembly GCA_034696005.1 of Glomeris marginata. Lineage (NCBI taxonomy): Eukaryota > Metazoa > Arthropoda > Diplopoda > Glomerida > Glomeridae > Glomeris > Glomeris marginata. The sequence continues at coordinate 2,774 of JAQFZQ010002345.1, read as the reverse complement.
CATGCCTTTACAAAAGTGTTGTTAATTATGCATATTGCGTTTTTTTTTATTTATATAACATATGTTATATATAATATTATATAGTATCGAACATATCTTAGTACTTATAGGATTAAATAGGGATTTAAAGGTGAACTGACATGGACTCTGAACTAGCTGCATGTACCACTCTTGACCATGTACCCATTCTGGCCAATCATGGACAGACTAATTGGCCAGTAGTCCTAATTTAGCCAATGGCAGGGTTGGTCATAGTCCACTTTTACCGCCCTGTCAGTTCACCTTTATTAATTTTTTGTTGAAACGCCCAGATTAATATTACAAACATATATTTCATGAAAGAAGCTTGGCCCTGAGTGTAATTCTAATATCAACCTTGCATTTATTTAGAGACAAAAAACTTTCACAAATGATGTGTATTCACAATACAAACGTTGACAAAACTAACTTTAAAAACATGCAAAACTAAAAAAGGAAGTTCCAATACACATTAGCAAATAAAAATCATTTAATCATCTTTAAAGAGTACTTTAAACCATCCAATATTATCAAGAGTATATTATTCCTTGGAAGTAGGTGGCAATTTGGGTGTGCTGTCCTCAGAGGTACTTTCTTTGTCACAACCTATAGGTTGCGCTTCTTGGGTGTGGGATGCTGTGGAGCCTCTTATCATTCTTCCGAGATGAGAATTACCCTAGAATTAACATACTATATGAACATTAATAGACAACTTCCAACTCCAGTCCTGAACATTCTTTCATGATCATGTACATGTAATTGCAATTACTTACATTCCGCAATATCATGATCTTGAAGAAGTTGCGGATGATCAAATAAAACACTAGTGTTCTGAAACTGAAACTCCTATATAATTATAGCAGTTTCAGTTTTGCTAATTGCATTAACAATTGTGAATGCAATTAGCAAAACTGACCCTATTAATAGGGTCATATTTCAACCATATACAATATATTGTATATGCAGTAATTTGTTTTTCCTGTCAAACCCATTTGCAATAACCTGAACAAAATCAAGAGTGACAAAATGTATTGCATTGGCAATAAAAGCCAAAACAAAATGATTTTATTAACTTAGATTATTGCATGTGCAATACTTTATTATGGTGTTTGCAATATTCACAATATTTATTGCGGAAAGCAATATACAAATTTTTAACGGTGCATGCATGTACCGTTAATTATTCTATAATCGCAGTTCACTTCAAATTAAAATGTGATACACTATTTTAACCCGGATGTTCTTCTAGCTCATTTGTAGACAATGTTGTTACAGTGTCTTTCGATCCTCTCAATATATCTGCTGTATTTATTTATTTCCTGTACATCCTGTAAAAGACATGCAAAACTCCGCAAAACGGCCTGGCTAATAGTGGCTATAGATCGATGTTATCGATAACCGCCCCATGTCGGTTAGATGAAGCGTCGTTTGTTTTTCGGTTCGAAAAGCGGTGGAAAGACTGCACTCTTCCCGTGAGCGTGAAAGCTTGGGTGAAAGGAAGTTCACAGGAAGTTCATTTGCGAAAATGATGCAGTCAGGGCCTGGATTGGCGTCAATGGGCCTTCAACAACACGGGCAGCAACAACAAAATGGACCTACTGGTCAGTCGCCAGCCGCCCAGCAATTGCCTCAGCAGCAACAGCAGCAACAACAACAGATGCAAGAGCAACCGAAGTTGGACAACATCTCCAAGGTGAAGGCCTTGCAATGGCCTCTCAAGGAAGCACTTGCGGTACGTACGTTCGAATTTCTATTATTTCAAGTATATATTCGCTAATTTCAAGATTTGTTTCACAGAATGTGATGAAAGTGGCGGCACAGAACGTCTATCATAATGCAGCCGTCGATTTGGGATTGTAAGTACCATCTTCCTATAAATTTCTCTCGTTTATAAATTTAATCTTTTTGTAATTTCCACTGTGCGCTAATGGACGTAAGGTAACGTTCCAGCAGGGGGCGCCCTGGTGGTGGCTGTGTGCATTACTGGATGCATCACAGTTGTCAACTTAGAAAAGCTGCAAAATGTATGGTTGAGATCTAGGTTATTAGAGTTAAGATATAAATTGCACAAGCTACATGACAAGCTACATGATTCCGTATTATAATTTGGTTGCAGGTTCGCTTTTGGGCAAGCTTTAGATTTTTAGCGAAATATTCTGAAATATGTGCAGGATATTCTGATTTGATTACATTTGGGAAATAATGAAAAATCAGGTGTTGCAGTCACACAGCTGAGATTTTTCATGCTTGTTCAGTGGTGGGCTATTCATGTACGTGATCATTTTTTCCTCGCTATTTGCTGTAGTTATTTTGGAATTAAATTCAAGTGTGAATGTTATCAAAAATGAGGGATTCAAATGGTTTACCTGAAAACTACTTGGATGATTGCAATGAAAATGGACATGATTTGTACAGTTCAGCAGTGGAAATATGTGATTTAAATCTTATTAATTTACAATTTGAATTGTAACTTTGGCGATTTCCCAAAGAAAATTATTGCTATCACAGTTTAGGAGATATTCAACTTTTTAGTGGATGCAAGAAAAGGGGAGATTCAATTTAGCCATGCAATACGATGATTCATTGTGGTCTAATCTGCCCTAATCTATCATATTCTGAAAGGAAAAATCTTCAGGATTCCGAATCTGTCATCGGAATTGACACTGCTATCACGGTTTAGAGATATTCGACTTTTAGTGGAGGCATTCAAAGTGAAACTTGTTTGCGCTTAGCTGTCATTGTTTAGGCGCGAAAAA
>JAQFZQ010002344.1:0-14356 GCA_034696005.1 Glomeris marginata | reverse complement strand
AGTTCCAACGATTTACCAGACAGTTTGCATGCACAATTTTGCATGACGAGTTGCTTGAGCGTGTGGACCGGCCTTTACTCTACGGTTTATATTGTTAAGACTGAATTGCTGCCCTCCCTACAACAAATCTTATAGACGAATATCTTCAAAAAATTCGACCTTCCCCTACTGACGTCATAGAGCTGATAGAAAATAGCAACTATTGATTATTGTACAAAATAAAATATATGCCAGGACATTTACATTGGTGAGGGAAATTTGATCCCATGCCACAAAATTATGCCAATAAATTGTAGAACTTGACCATTCATGTTGTGACTGTTATATGCAAGGTAAAACGAAGGGTAAAAGGTGGCAGGACCAAAGTTATACTTGGGTCTTCTACTTGTATGCCCATTGGACTGGTTTGTTCAGTGCGCAGACTGCTTTATATAAATTATCAGTTATAGTAAGTATACTACATATGACACCTTTGCTTCATTTTGAAAATGAGTAGTGTATTTTTGCGTGGGATGCAAGTGACAGCGATGTAGTGAAAGAGCAGGATGTGCAATCCAATCAAAAGCTTAGGAATACTTGATCCGTCACGTCTACATCGCACTACGGGCATCATTAGAGCTGAAATGCCATCAGCGCCACCCAATCGCATCGAGTTGGGCTAATTGACTGTCGCCCACTAAGAAACGGCCCAAGGGTCCTCTGGGATGCGATCGTTTGTCAGTGACTTGCGACCATTTTTATCGCTCAACCCAACCCATGCAACCCAATTGCCAGCTTGGAAAAAACGTGGCAAAAAGCCGATTTCCACCCAATCACGGCCTCCTCTCATTATAAGACACCTTGATTAACAGACACCGATAAGCGTACTTGTGGCAATTAACTTGTGGTGGAAAATACAGATACATCAGTCGACCAAATGCCATTTTTCCTTGTAATACCTACTTGCTGACCATAACCTATGTACTTCGCTTTCAGTGGACCATTCTATTGGACACCTCTCTATCTTATGTCTATAAATAACCCAATATGCGCTCAATCAACCAAAATAAACCACTCTGCGCTGCGATCGAGTAATTGAAAAGCAGATAGCAAAAATAAATAATGCTAAAGAGGAACATAATACCTTTTGGATTTCGAGATGCTTTCTTCAGTGTCGTTTCTTATCTATCGGCGACAGACTTTCGCAGTTTATAGAAAAAGTGTGCTAACCAGACCATAGCATTCTTCGAAAACATCCAGAGTCAAAGTTGCGATTCCCTGGAGAAGATGCATGGGGGACTTTCATAGTTTGCAAAATGACATCTGAATTTAACTGGCAGACCATGCAGCAAGCACAACAGCGTGTCTCAATTATGCTAGGGTAGGATGGGGCAGAATAACGGGCGATTTTGAAATGATTGTGAAAAAATCGGTATTCAATATTTCTCAAATGTATTGTCACCACAGTAAAGTACATAAATGTTTAAACATTTAAGAAAAGTTATTTTTCACAATTTAATTTTTCGAAAATAATATCCGGAAGATGATGTCCATTTACACACAATCATTATTCAAGCCAGGTTTCTCAGGTTTCTCTGAAATGACAGGTGCATAGACTTTAATGTATTGCTTGTTGCAATAATAGCCATGCAATTCAGTTTATGTTTTTTATCTGTGCAAATCCAAAAATGAAATTTGATCGAAGGTAAGCTTCGTTTCGAATATCTGCTGTTTGTAGATCGATTTTAATCAATTTTGGAAATGCATTCAGATTAATTTTTGCTAAATGTTGCAAACGTAAAATACCCTATATGTCCAAACTTTAAGATGTCTTTAATGTTTTAATTAGAATCGTATTGCATTATAAACATTAAATATTATTGTTCATTTGTGGAAAGCAATGTATGTTCGACTAAAAATAACATTTATGAGGTTCTGTTGATTGCCTGTGCAACGTTTTTGTTTGGTATGGTGGTGCTAAATTGTGCCAGTTTGCCCTAAAATTGGGCCCCCTTTTTTGATCCGGCTGGCTGCTGAATTGTGCAAAATCTCACGGGACTTGAACTTAAACCTTCCTTGTAGATAGATTTTGTGGCTGAATCAGTAGCCACCATCACGCAACCACCAAACACCATATTCTCATATAAGCCTGCACATATAACCTTCAGTGATCCCGGACCAAGAAATATCTGGCGCAATCTTTTTGCTATTGTCCCTTGTGGGTACCTTCCATGCCTTTGCCCTGCCCTAGTTGCCTCAATATGCCCTCTGTTCATGTGTTGGCAATCTCGGATATATTATTGAGCTTTTTTGCGGTGGAATCGCTTGAGATGACGCAGTAGCCAATACACCCCAGCCTTCCCTTCCCTCTGCACTTCCAAGCTGTAATCCTGAATATGATTATACTTTGGGCCGAACACATGTATATAGTTATTTATATAGACATTGCATTGAAAAATAATGTAGCATTTCCGAATGCAAGTATGTAACCTTTGTGATATTTTAATGGATTCATTCTTCGAAATTTGAACTGTGAAATACTATACATAACGTAAAATATCTGAATACATTAATATTATATATACCATGAATGCAAACTGCTCACTGCATGCTTTTACATAGTATATAATTGTTTCAAGTTACTGCTATAATTTGTCTGTTATGTTCATTCTCATTTGTGATATTTTTTCAGTACCTACCTTCTGTTAATTAATTAAGGTACTATACACATAAATATTGACTATAACATCTAAAACATACAACGATGTTTTGTATATGTGATAAATTTGCAATGTCATGCAATTAGAAACATTACTGTTCATTGGAGATGCTGTATTGTATACTATCTATATGATATAGTATATACTGTATGCATGCAGTTATGTGTGAGCAGAGGACATTCAATGAGGATGAATGAATGACAAATATCTTGGGCAAAATGTACTTGTGATGTATGCATGTATAGTGCATGGTGAAGGGTTGATTGCTGGATATAAAGCTTACCTTTGGAAAATTTTGTAGCGCGGTGACAAATTGTGCCATTGGCGAGGCCGCTTGTGATATGCGATGATAAAGTGAATGTCGACATGCTTTTCTTTGCCGAATGCAACTGTGATGAACGGGCTTGCATCTGGTGGCCAAAGGCAAAGTCTGCAGCAGATTTATGGTCGAGTAAAACATGCTATATGTAGTAATCGATGAATTGTTTTCCATATTCAGTGCTGAGCAGTAATTATGTTAATTTTTGTTACACTTTAGTTATATGTTATAACCCTGTAACATATAGAAAACTTTATTTTTATCCATTTAAAAGTACGTACCGAGAAAGCACACACACACCTCCTTTAAGATTGGTAATTTGTAAGATGTGCCATACATTCTTCCAGCAATTGTAAATGCCAGGCGACGTTCTCTACAAAGACCATTGTTGTCTTCATTGTTCAGCAAATCTGTCTTGAATAACAGTGTGCATAATTTCTGAAGTTGCACTAATCCTTTTATTCCCTTTATGTCCCTATGTATGCTTAGTACAGAAATCTAACTTGCATGGAAGCATTCAAACGAATTTTAATTCCATATGTAAAACATGCATATCAAGACATTTGTCATATAATTGTGGAAAATGCCGAATGCTCAGAATTTTCTTCCTGCCATGGACAGCTATACTTCAATTTCTAATTTGATTTAGTTCTATATCCCAATTAGGTATGTGATTGTACTAATTGCATGAGAATTGAAAATAGTTTGTTAATGCATCTATTCAATTTCTTGTATAAAACTTGTATTTGATTCAGTACTTTAATAGACGACCATGCAGAGTGAAAATCTTGCACAACATATTTTGGTGTTCCCACCACAAAGTTTTTGTATATTTTGTGGTATCGCATTAAACATCTATAGTATACATTTTTGTGGAATGTCACGACAAAGATGTACTGCTTTTATGATATCCTCATATTCAATGCAATGAATATGTTGTACCTATATCTGAGAATCCGAATGAGATGCTTTCCCTGTGAATTATTGATTGAGATATTAATTATTTAAGCTGAATCCTATCTCACGGATTTGGCACACCCATTTTTTGAGCTGTCACGCCAAAATTGCTTTTCCACTGGTACGATGTACAACTCGATGAAAATACGAATCAATTAGTTTATTGTTCGCATTCTCATATATATCTATCGATGATGAACTGAATGAATAATTCTTCCATATTAATTTTTTTAATTTAATTTGGCGAATACCGCACTATATGCAATGTATTGCAAAACTTTAAATAATTTATTATACGATTACTATATTTCCCAAGTTTTTGTTATCGCTTTGAAGTTGAGGCACTGTATAACTTGGTTACATATTGCCATGCAGTGGGTTATATATCTGCGAATTATCTGACAAGAATTCAAAATCTTGCGCTGGAAAATTGCTCCTGATTGCTGCTCTTCTTCGTCTTCTATTTGCAAATGGCTGTCAAATGCGTAATAGGTGCCTATACGTTCAAGTACATCATTTTGAAGCGTTCTGTCTATAAATTCGTTAATAATACGCAGATTTCGCTCTAAACCATTGAAATGTATATGAATGCTTTTCATTGGTCGTCTGAACTATAGTCGAAAATCAGCTGTATTCTGTTTGCGAAATATGTGGAACGATCTGACATTTTGTTATTAATATCTTACTATTTTTGGAGACTTTGTTACACTATGTACCCTGGTCATATTTCGAAGTTACTTAATTCATCGAAATTATTATATGTTGCTCTTGAAGTTCATCAATACAAAAATTCTATTGAAGTATGTAAGGGGGCAAATGACTGTACAGATGGAGGAAAACGATTTTGGTTCATGTAGTTTGAAGCAGTATACCCTTTGACGCTCGCAGTCAACCTCATAATATTTGAGCTGTTGTACGAGTTGCGTGGTGATGGTGCACCATATTCCCATTTCTACGTTTTCTTTGACTTTTTCTTCATGGCAAGCCATATCTCTATAGGCTAGCAAGCGGCTTATCGCTGCGACAACGCCCCGGAGTGTACAAATCCCAACCGTAATCTTGTTCCGGGCCCTGTGTTGTATTGATTTTTGCCTCCAAGGAATTGTGCCACAATCTTGTTGACATATTTCACGAGAACGTATGTATGTATACGAGGCCCATGCCTTGCGTTGTATATTAATGTACCTACACCCTTGCTTGCATTTTATATGGGTTCTACTATCTGTGCATGACCAAAGAAATTCCTCTTCTCTCCAATACATCTTACGACATGTAAATAAGCTTGCATATTATTAATATGTATCTAGAATTTTCAGACACAACCTTGTCACTGTTACATCAACATGTGATGTTGAATGGTAAAACTTACAATTGAGTCCCAAATTTAATGAGCATTGCCGAACGCCGAACTTTACATATTATGCAGAACACTTGATATGCATAGCTGTTATATTAAAACAGTAGCTTTCAAAATGGTCATGTCCAATTGCTCCTTTTGCAGTGGAGGACACCATTTATTATTTCATGCATGGTCTTCTAACCATAATATCCCGTAGTAAATTGTATTCATCATTTATTTGCAGTTGTTGTGAATTAAAGTGGAAACTCTTTGCATATAAATGCACATTTATTTATCCCCATAGGGCCAAAAGTACACCATCAAATTTTTTGCGGCTGAAAAGTTCCATTCTAAGATCTGTTATTATGCCATTTTGTAAGTTTTCTTCTGCACATCGGATTGTTATGATTATGTTAATTCGCAGTCTAAATTCGTAAATACATTATGAGGATTATTAGGTGAAGTACCGTAATGTGCTTTGACGTCACATCTGAGCGTCTGGATGGGCTGTTAATTTAATTGTAGAAGTTTAACTAAAATTACGATGTTTAACAGTGGAGGAAAAGTAATCCTGCAGAATTGTGTGTTCTGTATTTTATCCAATAAAGTTATTTTATATGCAATGTTAAATGTAAAAATCGCGAATTTGCCAAAGTCTAATGAAAGTTATATAAAATATGCAAATATATTATTGTGGAATCTGTTCAAAGTATTAAATTCTACACTACAGATTCGCCATGCAAATTATGGAAATAAGCAGATCGTCTGAGTTTTTAGTTGCTACCAAAATGTAGTCTAGTATTTCAGTAAATTATTCATGAATTCATGTAGCAAAATTACCCCAGTAATGAATAGTATAGTCTAAAATGGTGATCGCATGTGGAATATTTACTACTGCATGCATTGGCCTTTTTTTTTGTTTCCTTGATAATGATGTTATAATACCAGAGTGCCTAATAAATTAAAGAGCACAGTTATCAGGAACAGGCACAAAAATAAAACCAAACACATACAAATATAATTTTCTGCAGTTGAGTAACGTCTCCTGAAGATGACTATCAACGTCCCATGCGTAAAATGTTTCGAGTCTTCTGCTAATTCAAAAAGAGTTTTTAAATTTTTAGCCTGTTTTCGACAATCCTCTACTGTCTTGCCATAAAAATTAGGTTGCAAAGATTAATTAATATTGATCTCTAAAAAATGAACTAATTTACTGAAATTAAATATTGTGAAATCCATTCATAGCTTGGTATAAAATTTATTGAGTTGGTGTGTGTGTGTGTGGAAATGATATCACGTGACTAATAAAGTGTTTAAACACTTGAGAATGCTCAAGTGCTTAATCACATAAACAGAATCCAGTTTTTCCACCCACACTTTTTATATTGTAATGTGAACACTAATCATCAACAGTTTTTTAATTTATTAGTTGAGTTAGATCATATGTTCTACAGGGTTACCACTCCTCTGGAAAACCTGGAAAGTCAGGAAATCTAAAAATGTCAGTGTATTTGAACAAACGCGTGATTATTGAGGGAAAAGTCAGGGAATTTGTGGTCCTCAAATATTATTTTAGCATTTAGCTGAATCAATTAATTGCCATGCAGTTGACTTTCAATATTATTTGATAAAATACTGAAATGATCAATAGTTTTTCTCATTATTGTAATAAGGAAGAATTTTCAAATACTGTCTAGAAAAACTGAATATTTATGTGATTGGCTATAGGGCAAAGTGCACATACAAAATACTGGTCACGTGATATCATTCTAAGAAACGTACCAGTTCATTTAGCTAATTAAATATTCAATTGGTTCATTTGATATACTGCATGAATTATCATAAATATTGTGTGCTCTTTGCTTATGGTATCATGCATAGCTGTTTTGAGCATTCGCAGTTTGGTTTTGGCGTATAGATATGCAAATTCTGCTAAAATCACAGTGACATTTATGAACTAACCCACGTAAATGTCCTTGTATAAAGTCCAGTATAAATCTGCATTTCCAGCGTTTAAATACCCAATTTACAACATCAACATTTTTAGAAAAGTTGGCCCAACAAAATTATCCAATTTGTTAACGCACACTAATACTTCTAGTTCAACCAGGGTCATGCATAAAAAATGTCGACTTTTCAAACCCCTTTAGTGCCCTTTTGACCGCATGCTGATTTTCCGCAAACCACTCCCCTTTAAGTGACAGGTCCTAAAATGTGAGATTGAACAAAGCATATTGATTGCTGATACAGTGACGTTGCGCCGTATCAAATATCAGCATTACACTTTGTTTTATTCCAATCATGTATTGCGATTATGCTTTAATTCTTAGAAAAATCCCCGATTGCACCTTGCACCAAAAACCTGAATGTCCCCATTCGCATGGGATGGACCCGGTCGAGTTTAGCGGGAGGTGGGTGCATTTGAGGCTCAACTTTGGTTGCGACCTCTGTACATACATTCATTACAAGTTATATCCTTTTGAAATAGTTTCCAAATATAGACATCAATATTACAGGTTTTGGGTAGACATCAATATTACTTTTGGGTTGGAGTAGTACTCCTTTGCTCGGATCATTTGGCGAAAAAGATTGAGACCATGACACTTGTCCGCAGTACCTATATCTATCCTACTATAAACCAAAATGCTGTATGTAGTTGGTAAATATATACATTGGGAGTGAACAAAACGCGTTGTTTGTAGTCGTTGGCATTTGTTTGAAAACTCTGGGTGTTCACTTTTTCTTTGAGCACAAGCTACGTGCTTTTATCGGCGCATTATGCAGCTGCTGTATTATGTGGGGGGTGTCATCAATCATTGACTAGTGCCCTCCATCGGGCTTCTGACAGTCCGAAGTGGGTGTGTGTTATAGAGCGCCAAAACCGGATTGATGCTGGTGGTGCTCTGGTGGCTGGTTTGGTTTCGGCCACTGGGCACGAGGGGGCGCTCGTCTGCCACCATTTGCCCCAAACTCCTCATTCGCAAATTGAACGAGCAACTGAGTTGCTAGTCGTCTGCAGCAGCCCGCAGCGATCACCAGAAACCTGCATCTATGGAGGAAGCCGACTGATGACAAGTTTTTCTCTCGGCTTGCAAGGGACTAAATCGCGGTTGAAGTTTCAACCCACACAAACTCCAATTCATCGCATCTTGGTGAGCTTTTCAAATATAATCCATATTTCTTTGCCCAAGAATCAAATGTCCTTTTTTTCATATTGGATAGCAGGACATAAGAATGTCATTTGTTGAACTCAGAATCCTATAGAATAACGAGAATGCTTTCCGTTTTTAATCCAAATGATTATTTTTCAATTTCTCTCTTGCTCCAAACCTGAGATAGTTACTTTATATCTAGGTAACTACTTCCTATGCAGGAAATAGACACTGTTTTTTAGATACGCAATTAATGCAAATCGACTTGCATAAATTTGCTTTCAGACTGCTCTAATCTCAACGTACAGTCGATATTGTAATTCAACTTCAATTTACGACTGAACTGCAAATTTCGAATTGGATTTATGCAAATTATTTAAAGAATTATCGTTAGACTAAGCCCATTTTATTCTTCGTTGGCACGTGTGCTCATTAAATGATTCATCTACATACAAAGTCATTCTGTTGGTCGATTTCAAACACTTTTATTTGGAGCTCAATTTAGTCAAAACGATAAAATAACGAACTTTGCAAGGAGGGAGGAACTGAAACTATACTTTGAAGTATAGACTAACTAATATTGTATGGAATAAATATGATGTTTTAATGTTATGGGACGAGTGTTGCAAGAAACTTAATTATGCAAATTGTATTTGGCACGCCGTGTAATCTTATTCATTTATATTTGAATTTCACTAGCTTGATTAAAACTGCTGGTTTCAAGAGGGGAAATTCAATGTTTCCACCCGTAATGTGTGTATATGTATACTTCTTGAAGGTATAAAATTAAGGCATGTCAGTTTTTAGCCGTAGTTGATGGAAACGTAATTACTAACCTAAAGCTATTTGTTCCTTGAATACATAGAAAAACCTATCTTGTGATGATCGTAACTTTTTTTACGATCATAGGGGTATACATGTTCAAAGTTGCAATTGTCTACATAACTTTATATGATACGTGTTCGTTTATTAGCTAAAAACTAATAATAAATAATTAAAGAGCTTTATTCAAAAATACCCAACGTTGATTAAATCGTTTCCTACTAAAAATTGACTTGTTTGTCTTAATAACTTGTATATTATGGCTTCAGTTGCTTAGTAATATTGATCATGGACTGTTCATTTCGTTGGAACCTCCAGGAATAATATTTTTTAAACCCTTTGACGACTTGGAAATCAATATTCTATATTGGACAACCTTACTTGAAAGGTTTGCCCTAACTTGTGCTAAAGCCCAGTGGCCAATAGGACCTTATACGAATACTCATTAATTCCCAGATAAATCAAGATGGTTGCTAGATCCAATTTCCTGGAAGGAAGTCAGACATTGAGACAACTATTGTCTTGAGATAAGCAACAAACTGGATTATCGTTTCATTAAACATTAATAATGAGAATCGTCCATAATCATACTGTTACTAAAAATGTAAAATTGTACATATATAGTAAGTATATTATTTATATAGTAATTCTAATTTAAAATAATTGTTTAAATATTTATACAGTGCATGCCCACACCCGGATATATTCCTTAATTAGGTAGGCGTTAATGTGTTTGTTTCGTTTATTATCTCTGTTATGGCGAAATTCAAGTTTGTTTCCGAAGTATTTCACTCCAACTTGATTTACGTAGCACTTAATTATCTAGATTATTTCAAAATGAAACCTTGGAGACGAAAGTTATGCATGTCAGTTTACTTTACGGCAGCAATTAATTACATTTCGGTGGAGTATAATATTTGCATAAGTGGAGGAATTTCATTGCGTTGCGTCATTGCTGCGTATTGCGCAACTTGGGAGCCGAGTTTAAATAGCAGCACAGGTAATTTGCGCAATATACAATTGTGCATGCACCATTAATAATTAACCGCAGCTCCTTTAATATAATTTGCTTACAACTTAGGAGTAGTTTCTGAAAGTTTTTCAGTTTCATAATTCACGAATGTAAATTTTAAAGCGGTGCAGACCAAATACAATTAAATTAATTGATACTGCGTTTTAATTATTTCCAAGAAAAACGAATGAGATGTGCAAAATTACATTTTAAATATAGAACAAAATTATAATTCAATTAAGGTGGCCTCCATAAAATGCTTGAAATATCTAATTAGGTGTTAGTATTCAAATCGCAAATTCCTGTCACGTGATTGAACACATTTTGATCCTAAAATAATTAAAACCAAATTGAGCATATTTCGCAAATAAATATATCACTTGTAATGTTTATTTGATATATGGAAATGGATTTCACATGTTGCATGAAATTTGTATTATCGTATTGAATGAAGTGTAGAATATTGCATCAATTTAATATTCTGCCTTGATTGCGTTTTTTCTTGTTGCACTTTTTTCATCCTCCTCTCTCATTTCTTATCTCGATTGATTTGCGTCTCTGGTACGCAAATTAAATTATTGTATATTTACATCATTTTGGAAATGAAGTAGATTTCGGGCAATATAATGCGCATGAAAAATCGTTGCTCAAAATGTGCACATGCGTTGAGATTGATTTTAATCAACTGATGATTGATTACCGACGGCTGGGAGGTTTCAAAAAGAAGGCGCAAATGCGCCCTCTGGTGTCTAGCGACATAGTTAAATTTTCTCTGCTTCATCATGTTCTCTTATAATGCTTGTCTTGTGAGCAATGCATTGGTGATTGCTTAGGTGGATGATCAGCAAAAAGTGCAATTTGTGGTGAAAAATGTACAAGAAAATGTGCTTCTCCATCATTTACCATGAAATTCGTTTGCATTTTTTCTTTCTCACCGCCATATATTTGTTAAATTACTCTTTATGGAGCAAAAATTACTGGTTTTAACGCAATTTGTGACCTTAAATCCTACATTTAATTATATATTTTCCCAGCTAGAAATAACTATAATTTAAAGTATTGAACCGAGTTTAAACTCCGTGCCAACCTGATGCTTTTATTTCTGAAAATAGCAAGCTAGCATTAAAAATGTTTGTTTTTCCAATTACATATATTGTATATGAACTAGGCTATATTATGCAAATTGAATGTAATAATTTATCCATGTCTTAAAAAATTGCTAATCTAGATCTACATTATAAATTAGTTTGTAACTGTCGCAAAATATGCGTCATAGCCTACTGCTCTACTGACTACAGTATATTTAAATGATGAGCTTCATCCATTACTGATGTCTAGGGTTTTTCTATAAGAATGCTCCTTACATTTCCATTTTTAATGAGAATTAAAATGATTAAAAATTGTAATGATTATTACAAGGTCTTTTAGAAATACTGTAACAAATATTTCGGTTTTGTGGGTTAGTCCATTCTGGTTAGTTGCTGTTCCATTTTAAGATGATCTTCAGTTATTGAACGATTAACGATTCAATGTGAAATATATGCTCGATGCTGTAGCTTTGATATAAATTGTCAGCCTCGAGGTACGTCGCTTGTTTGACGTTTTGACCAAATCCAAATTTAAACATTCTTATTGAAGCTACATTTGCTCGGTCGGATTGCTGCATATTATTTGCAGGTCGAATTACCGTCAGATATCCAAATAATTACTGTAACGTGAAATGCATGCGCTTTCTACGCATACTGGTTTATTTGAATTGTCACCACTCGTCGCTTTGGACTAATATTTGTTCAATTAGCAAAAGGTCTGAATAAATATCTGCGCAACTATAGCGTTAGAAAGGGTAGAGATTGAGCGGAAATTTGTTGCCTTTGGCATGGTGCGGCTCTCTTTGCACTTATCCAGCCGTGAATTTTCGCATGTGTGCATTTTCATGCACAAATGAAAATTTAATGAAATTAATGACGAATCGTTCCTCTCATCCGAAGAGAAGGCAAATTGAACCGCGAGCAATTTGAAAATGTCGCCTACATGGCCTCAACCATTGGGGGTCGCTTTGTGGTTAGCCTTCACTGCATTGTTCGCAATGCTCACCAGTTATTATAAACGCTGATGCTGCGGCCTTGCGTGACATCAGTAATGGCTCAGAAGATTATCACGACAGTTTAATTTAGTATACAATTTCCAATATACTATTCATATCCAAGCTCTTTATGGGAATATCAGTGCCTGCATGTAAGCTTCTCAAATTTTGCAAATGCAATGCGCGTGTTACGAAACGCAGTTACTTTTCTCAAACATTCAACCTCTAAATAAGGGCAATTCTGTATTTAGTGTTTTCTGCTATATAATATTACATATACTAAGCTTTATTATGTAGTAGATTAGAATTGTGAAATGTTGTTCCGTGGTTTTAAAAATTTCCTCAAAATATGTAACATCCTGAATATCTATCCAAATTGTGAGCATAATTTTGATAATTCACTGGATTATTTTACGCATGTGGACTGCTACTATTACATTCTATTCCGCCATTAATTCATTTATTTCAGCCGTTGGTTTTGAGTTGTCCCACCATTTTTGTGTAAAGGAATATTTCATTATGCATATATAATTGAACAAAAATTAATTTTGAGGTTGTAGCCAATTCAAGAAATATGTAAAATCTCTGCATGGGAGATTCCATCTCAGAACTGATGATTGACTGTCCAGTCGAATGTTTTGCTGCTAATTTAAGTTGTACCAAGGATGTACAATGTTTAATGCGTATGAAGAATATATTTAGTTGTCGGTTTGTGTCGGTTATTGCTGACCCTGCATGCAGTGGTAATATAATCTGATAATATCAGCAGATTTATGTGGGACACATAAATATGTGCACGTACTATACTACTACTGCTTTGGTTGGGAGGTTGAGAGACACCTTTCGTCGAAATGGTTGTCCAATGGGGCTTTGTAGATTGATGTTGAGAGACTGTGAAGCGTGAACGAGTTCAGTTTAGTGATTGTGCGGAATTTTTGAAACATGAATGATGCCGGCTGGAGTTTAGCGCAATGACGCGATTTATTTGCAAATCTGAGTGTTATTACGGTGACGACAATGTCTCGCGTTTAAGCTGATATTTGGGGAGACCTGTGCCGGGATTATATGCTTCAGATCTTGTGTAGGCTATATTTTAGGCGGATTGCAAAAGTATCGATTCCATGAGTAATCGCGTGACGAGCCTCTCTTGCTCCTCACGCCATTCAACTTTTCACCAATAACATACTGATTTTGTACTCGGGCTCTGAATTGTGAGTTTGAGTGTGTGCTGTGTGCGAGCCCAGCTTTGATTACTCGCCTCGTTTATTTCGTCCAAGGGTTTTTGTCGCGCAAAATCCATTGATTTTTTCGCCCATGTTTTGAGCTGTTACTAATACAGTGCTCACGCGATATAGTGAAAACTTCCAGAGACTGTATTGCAGAGTATCCATACACAGTCTGACTACGCATTTATTTATGTGTGCATTGAAGAAAAAACGCTTTTAAAAGTGAATTGACACGGATCCTCAGTGCATATCTGATTTATAAATAGTTTTTACGAGTTTTATGTTCCTATCTGGAGTCAACCACGCCCTATTCATCGAAACTCGTGCGATGTTGTGCACGCAAAATCATTGAAGATGTTACAGCTGACTTGGGTGAAGAGTTGTGGGTGGTTGCAGCGGTCGATAACTTCCCACTCCTTGAGCCCTTCCAGTTCTCTTCAGCCAATGCATGTCCAGTGCATGGCGACTGCACTGCGTCCACTATATTCTAGCAGGAAAATAATGCTATATCATTCTACCATTACCAATGGGTACATTTTTGATAACGTGCAATTGACATCATCACTTTGGAGCTGGGGCATTTTGACACTGACTTGTGGTGCGTGAAGAATTGACGCCCAATTGTGCAACCGTTTTGATGCCAATTTCTTAGGCACAACATGGGTGAAGTCTTAAAGGTGATCTGAAGAGGTTTTGTAAGGTACCTTGAAACTTAAACTACATGAAGAAAAGTCATCAAGACAGCAA
>JAQFZQ010002343.1:0-14357 GCA_034696005.1 Glomeris marginata | reverse complement strand
GCTCCAACACGTAGTTCACCGATTGCCACTAGGTATGGCGCTGCGGTCGGCTGTGGTAGTGTGCAAGTTGTGAATTAGAATATGGGTATAATTATTAAAGGAGTAGAAGGGTTTAATTATTAAATTAATTATAATGAATATTTTCCATGTATATAAAAATGGATCAATAAATCTGAAGAAATTTGATCCACAACTCATCAATAAATGTCACACAGTTTATTGTATCGATCGAATTAAATATGTTATATTGATATGACTTCTTGCAAAAAGATGAACACATCCTTTATATGTATATATTTGCAAGTTACAAAAATACATATATAAATAAATCCTTAGAGCAAAACTGTTTATTTTTCCCTTTTCATCTTGGACATGACTTTTTTCTATGACAATGAAAACCCGAACATGCCTAATGGCACTTCCACCCGAGAAGTTGTGGAATTTACAGATGTGTGAAATTCATGCATATGGAATGTATGTATGCAACATTTGTTGAAATTCACCTAATTACAGTATGTTAAACATAGATTTGGCGCATCTTGAAATTAGCAACATGAATTAAATATCTGAAATATTCTCTTCCCCATCATTCAAACAAGTGAAATTTCAGTCTTTGAGGATGAAATGCATCATGCCACAGTTTTTTATTGTTTAGTGAATTGATTGTGGTCATCAACTGGCAAGCTGACTGAACTGTTAGTGTGTTCAATCTTGTGATGTGCTTGTCCAACAATTCCCACTGAATGTCTGCGATTGCAATCTTCCATTGATCTACGCAACACAATTCTTGGAGAACTCTCCACTTTGACACCAATGCACAGATCATCACCGACACATTCATTAAACTTTGGCAGGTTGAGATTAGCAACATCACACTTCGCATTCACTGTGTCAAACAGTTTTTTGTCCCCCTGTCCAGTTGCATTTGACCACTCCAAGGTATTTATAGCATGCTGCTCTCCCATAATCTGGGGTTGGCACTGCAGATCTGATGCAGCTCCCTTTACAGGTGACAAGAGGCACACCTCACAGTGCTCCATCGAAGACATGGGCACTGTGCTGTTGCCAATTTGAAAATCACACCGATTCAGTTCAGTTGCTGCTTGGTTAACAGTTTCTCTGCAAAATGGACCCCATTCGCACACAGTCGAAACAATCGTTTGTGTTCCCTGGGTGCACTGCTTCGTGTTCATATAATAATTTTTAATACCAGTTAATTCAGTGCTATTTGATGCATTGCATTGGTTCTTGGAAGCATTTACATCCAGCTTTGCACATACGCTTTGAAAACTCCGGATTGCTGTGCGAACCTGCGATTGGACAAAATAATTGTTATCACGATATATACCGTAAATTTTCTTACTGAAGCCCGGGCTTCTATTCAAAACAAACCGGTTTGCTTACATTGGAAACCGGTTTTTAATCATTGACCGGGCTTTAATTAGAGACCGGTTTATGTTAGAAAATTTACGGTATGTATGATAAGTAACCTGCGAAAGGAATGCGCAATTGACGGAACTTACATCCGTGCATTTAACTGTCACTGAAATTATATTTGAACATCTAATTACCTCTTCGCTGAGAATCGCGAATTCATGGTGTAGGGATGTTACTTGCATTGCAAGTCGTTCAATCGTAGACTGCGAACTTTCTTCCCTTTGCATATCCAGAGATTCCAGTGAGCCAGTACGATGGAATTCTATGTAACAGCTTGCATTAAGCCTTACGAATTTTTAGACCATAACAGAAATGAGAATTTTATACAAACGGGAAGCAGTGATAGGAAGGTTCATGGGCTGTTTGATGAAATCATCCTTTTGCCTCCAAAGTCTGCCGATGGTTTGTGCTGCTTGATTTTTATTCCTGCGTGGAGTTTGTGACTCCGAATTGCGGTTATTTGGGCCATCATCAGTATCAGCTCTAGTTTCAATTGGAGGTACATAAGGGAACTGTAATAAATCAGGCAACAAAGATGGCAGCAACAAATATACAACCTGAGATTTCCAGGCAAGAAGAATCTAGCTTTGTTGTTATTATTGTTGACGGCAGTGAGGGTGTAACTGTGTGCAGGGGATCTTGGAGATGTGGGTGTAATGGGATTTTCTTTGCTCTCCTCAACATTGTCCTCATCGTCTTCTGATATAGATGGCAGTGTCAGTGATGGTCCTCCGATCGTTTCATTATCCTATACAGCAATTATCTCGATGAAACTCCACATTAGTGACAACTAAATTGGTACATGCGCAACATTGCATAACTGGTGGAAATATAACATTGCAATTGCATTGTAACATTATATATATATACACAGTGTCTCACCTAAGGGAAGCTATATGAGGAAGTTGGAAAATATACACTGGCTGTTTCAAACATTATCAGTGACACTTAATTATTATTTCAAGGCTAGTGTAGTTTTAACTTTTGAGCTGTTGCATGCACAATATACACATTGCAGCAACGAAGAGCTGAAGGACACAGGTACCCAAATGACATTTTCCCCTATACTGCAGGTGACTCAGATTATCGATCGATGGCAACAATACAGCTCTTGATGATCAAGTAGAAAATAAAAAGGAGCATTAACAGCCTACCAGGAACATGTAAATTGCCTTTGTAAGAGTTCTTGGTAAAATAATTTGCATCCGCCACCATAGTGGTTGACACATAGTGACAATAGGGTGAACTAAGAAAGTGGCGATTGCAATGGGTACTATATAATGCAACGCAGCTATTCAATTCATTGTTGGAATTTTTAGAAGTTGTCCGAATTAATTTGTCTCGCAGTTTCTTTACATCAGAGAAGCTATACAATCTAAAGTTTACCATCACAAAAAATTGCCACACTAATTGGCTGGGTGGATTAATAATGCAGTTTTGATTTTAATTATTTTAGTGGAAATAAGGCATATGAATAACTGTTGAGGATTATTATATGGCTCACGATGGTGAACAAAGTACTCGTACTTGGAGCTCTTACTTCGTTTTCGTATCCCTCTCTCAGATTGTAAGTAAGATCATGTTGAATGTCATTTCTAAACTGCTCCGAGAACTCAGGATACAATTTAAGTACTCCAAGTAGCCCATTGACGTTAATGCATTTCAGATCACAGTAGGTTAGAGCTTTCACATCACTGCTTGATTTCACAACAGAATCTCCATTTGAGATATCGTAGCCAACTAAATCACCTTTTCCTAAAATACACAACAAATAATAAAGAATTATGTGACGAACATTCAGGTGCCCTAGATACATGTGTAATATACTGATCTTGCCTATTATGGCGACAACCATGTTATCCTGCAAGATCTCCATTGAACCATTGCACAAGTAGTAGATATAGCTGAGGGCGTCTCCTTTGTGGATTAGATATTCTCCTGGGGCACAAAAATTGGTCTTGATGTGCAATGAAAGCAGCTTGAGACAACCCTACAATAGAAAGTTCAAATCGCAGGTGATCAGAGAAGTAATAAAGGCTATTAATGTATAGATTACTGCTTAATTAATACCTGCGATGCAACTTCGAATATAGGAAGACACAAAATCTCTTTATGGAGGTGCATGGAAATGTCTCCACGGAGCTCTTCGGGGAATTCTCTCAGAAGCTGTAAAAAACCATTCAAAATTTATGAACCATGTGAAAGCATGCTTGTATATTCATAGCAAACACCCCATTGTTATTTTTAGTCACCAAAAATGTAGCCTTTTGATCCTTAAAAAACGGGAATTATACATTTTAATCCTAAAAACAGCTAGAAATACATTTTAATCCTAAACTGCTAGTGAAATACATTGTAATCCCTAAAACGGGGATTATTTTGTATATATGAAATCATATATGTATGTAGAAGGTATAGAACACTTTGTTTATTCACCCGAAAATGTAACATTTTTCCCAATCTTATAAATTCCGTGTTCAATTTAGAAATGCATTTACAATTTAAAACATGCTATTTTTTGCACGCTTACTACTGGCTATTTTTGCGCATGAAAGTAAATGTATATGTGCATGGACATATTTTATTTTACCATTATTACTAAAGAAACGCACAATTTGTATGGAAATCGAAATATTTGATCGATTTGTTAAAACACTGCACAGAAGCCAGCTGCAAGTAATATTTTCATGTGGCGAGATGCACACATTGCTCCTTGTATTATCGATCACAATCATAGAAAGAAGCCTGCAGTGATGATTTTTTGGGATTTCTGCAGCTTCACAAAACACTTTTAACTTTGAAATATTTTGGAATTTCAACATATCAAGGTAGAAACTGTACTACAGCGAATATATCTTTCACAGAATTGACTGTACAACATGCACAACTCCAACTGTAAAGTCACTACTTGATTTTTAATGCAATTAACATTGAGTGATTATTGCGAAACCACGTACTCTTAGTTTGATGATTGAATTATGCATTGCATGCACGCTTATGGGCAACATCCAATTAATTTATCTGATCAAGTGCAGTAATTGTGGCATACAAATCTTATTAAGCTTATAATGTAATTGCCGTTTTGAGATGGAGAGTTCCTAGAATATAATGAAGCACTCCACCATCAAATTTGGTAGCTACCGAAAGGGTACCTTGTAATAATTCAATATGAAATGTGGCATAAATATGCAGGTTCGTGGTGCGGCATTGGAAACCTGATGAAAGGATTGCACTGGTTAAATTAGTAGTGGAACACTGTTGAAAGTAAAGTGCAGTAAATAAAACTCTATGGTGCGCAGAGCATGAGATTAAGTTTTAAGGTGGACGTGCTCCGCAAATAAACTGCTTTAATGAGGATTAATCCCAGACTGTTAATAGCGACAAATTAATCCTCAATTGAATGAACCTTAATGAAGACGTGTAATAGCATTCAAAATATGCAGAGCGTGACAGTGATCACTTTACACATCTACTTCTTCGGCTCTTTTTTAAACTGCGCGCAACGCAAATGCTAAAGTAGAACGCAAATCCCTAATAAAACCTTTCACTGACGGAATTGCAAGATATTCTCCCAGCTTATGTGGATCTTGAATGAACTGTGCCAAACAGATAAAACTTGTACAGCGAAATTCGTCCATGGCGGAAATGCATGTAAAAAATTTGCAATTACTACTGTATATGCATCAGGATGAAAACCTCAATAAAATCCCTAATATGTTGGAGCCTGCAAAATGTGAAAAACGTGCAGGCGATGCAGAATGCTAAAATTTACATACAAAATATGATATTTGCTCAAATTAGTAACAATTTGAAAAAAACAAACTTTTGAACAAAGTGCAAATATGTGATAAAAATGGAAATGCCTACTACGTATAAGGTAATGTTTTTTTATGATATATAAGCTGTAAGTTACACGTTTTGATAATTATCATTTCATATTACAGCATCTTTGTGTTTTAAAATAAAGAACGGCTGCTTTACAGATAGCCCTCGTATGTTGAACCTAAAAAATATTACATTTTCATTTATAAAAAAAGGGAAAAAACTTTCTCCATTCACTTATGAGTAATGCAATTTCATTGCATTAATGTATGGCATACAACCGCGACAATGCAGTTGATGTTTTCATTTCCGCATAATGAAAACTATTTTGCACGGTCCGTTTAATTGGGAACAAAAACACTCGACATTGCTAGCTTGCTGCATATATGGTTGTGTGGTACGTTATAATGTAATGCGGGCAACACCATGGGTGGTCAATTGCTTTTCACTACCTCCTGCTAAAACATTATTCCTGATTGTCCCAGAACTATTTGGGATATAATGAACTGAACGAGAGCTGCCCCTCAACAGTTTCCTTTCAGGGAGTTGGAAGGAAACAGTCCTGGCTGGTCACCATTCAGATATTATCGGATATCAAACAGTCTTACGATAATAATTTTGTTTTCACTCCATATGTTTGGTTGCATTTGAATAAAACCCTTACAAGTTCTAGCTTAATATTTGTTAGAAGGGTGGTAATTAATTGTATGGTTTACGTATAACAAAAAAGCTTTGTCCTTCATTATGCAAAATATCAATTTTAAACATGGAAAACCATGCATTCAAAGTTAGCATTTTTATACTATAAAAACAGTCTATAAAATATAAACCTTAATTTTGGTATTATACGAATATAAGAACATGGTTTTCAATTAAGGTGTAGGTTAAGTTTGGAAGTGCCTTGTAAAACAGTGTCAGCACACCTCAAACCATTTTTAGGCTTGATTTACCAAACAATACACATCCTTTTGTTTTACATACATTGACCTAGGCAAGATCTATACTGTGTTGTCTAGTGAACCGGATCAATTATTAGTTCTGGTTTCGTTCTATAATTTCTGTTAATAATTTTCAGTTTTCCCCCATGCAGTTTTTGATGTTTGTAACGTTCGGGTTCGATGCCCTGTATTCTTCAAATACCGTGGTTTCAGTTTTTCAACAAACCTCGGGTATTTGTTGCTTACAAATCAATTCACCTCGTTTGGGTCAATGCCATGGTTGAGAGACCATGTGGTCTGGAAGAACTCTTCCATGCGCTGCTTGAGCTGCTTGGGGATGCAATGGAGTGTGAGGAACTCCTTCAGATCTCTCCATTTGGTCTGAAAGAGCGATCTCCTCGAGTACATGCGTTGGATGATGGCTGTGACGTTGCCAAATACGACAGCGTGCATTAGAGCTGCAATCGATATTAGATGATGCGATTATCTGTTAAGTGCCACATGTGACCGTTATTCGCATCGCGTATGAAATTCATGTGCACACCTCCAATGAGCATTGCGCAGATGGAGAAGATCTTCTCTGCATTAGTATTGGCAGACACGTTTCCAAATCCCACACTGGTTAAACTGGTGCAGGTAAAGTAGAGGGCTGCTATGTATGATGTCCCAGTGTCT
Source organism: Glomeris marginata (assembly GCA_034696005.1). NCBI lineage: Eukaryota > Metazoa > Arthropoda > Diplopoda > Glomerida > Glomeridae > Glomeris > Glomeris marginata. The sequence continues at coordinate 7,485 of JAQFZQ010002343.1, read as the reverse complement.
GTCAAGTTAGAGCCATTGTCCGATCGGTCCATTCGTCTAGCCAACTCGTTCAGCCAACCTGCAAACATGTCCATAATTATTTGGACCGAATTATGGACCATGCAATTATAAGTTATCAGTATCTTTATACACTACAAGTGAATAAATTACAAGTCTATTTCATATTTACTTATTCTTTATTAAAATTTCGTGCTTATCCTTGTAAAAAGTACATAAATTTGCAGCCTGTTAAAATGTCTAAGAGACCTATATAACTAATAGCCAACTCATGCAATTTTCATTCTTCCAACCTGGCAGTTGCAGTAGAATAAAAACTGAAAAGTTTACATGCTTGTCATTACAAATGACACTTAAATTAACATATTAACTATTTACAGGATAGTTTCAAGCAGTTGAAACAATTGTTTACATGTAATTTGTTGTCGACTTGCACAAAAATGTTAGCATATTCAGTTGGATGTTGTGCAAATATTATTATAGTGCATGGCTAAGCAAATACATAATAAAATCGTATATAAAAGTGCCTAAAATTTTGCCTCATTCGATGAAAAAGCTCCAAATGGTGCCGCGTTTTACTGTGCTGCTTTGTAGATTGTTATGCAAAATATTACATGATTTGCATATAGGCTTACCGGCTGAATTGTTAAACACCTCTTTCCTGCCAATGACGTACCAAATGCACGCTAACCAATGGGCAAGAAGTGAGAACATGAGCATGAGCATGGTGAGGATGACAGCTGTGTACTGAGAGTATCGATCCATCTTCTGAAAAAGACGAGCCAATCTCAAAAGCCGTGTTAACTTGAGCAGATGGATCATAGTGTCCTGCAAAATAGACAAGTCATGAAATAACGATTTCAGGTTAGCGCAAATTCAGCAAGTCATTATTCATTATGGAGAGACAAACCCTGCTGTAAACGTTGGAGGCATCCAGAAGGTCAAATGGTAAAGCCGCAACCAGATCTACTACGAACCAGCCTTTAAAGTAATTGACAGCTATGGACCTGGCATTGGACACCACTTCTCCTTTTTTACTCACAAATGTCGTCCGAAAGTTCAGAATTATATCTGTTGAAAAGGAAAATTACTCTTACAATGACGCAAACTATATGACATATGTACCAGCATTATATAATAAGTAGAAAGCTTTCTGTGATTCGTTTCCAAAAGTACAGGACATGGAGATATATTCTGCTTTAGTTTCATCGACAAAATTTATATCCACCCATATGAAACATATTTATTTATCACGTTAGCAATAAAAGAGTCGATATTATGTGTCTTTTATAGAAAGTCAATAGTGGCTACACTTGCTACCTTATATAAAGCAATAAAACCCTGGCAAATGTTTACCTGTTTGACATCTCTATACCAAATAAGGGCTGATGTGCCAAGCTAAAATGAAGTACATTGAGGTGTTTATACTTTCTTTGTATATGTACCTCTATGTATGTTGCTACCAAGGTCTGCTTAAACATTAGAATGGCAAGGCAATTACAGTAGCCTAGCTACTAGCTCCACCTCTAGAATGTCACAGCAGGACCTTGGCAGGACAGAATAACCTCAAGTCCTGACAGCATATTATAGCTGTTGAGGGCTGGGTCAAGGGGCTGGGTGGGTACTCCCCCCATATGTCATCAATTGTGTATTACTATAGTGCTAGTTTATATAGTACGAAAGTGGTTCTTTACCGATGATGAAGAGTGCTTCAACTATGCCATCACCAATGACAGAAGTTCTGTCCTGTTCTTCCGAGAAGGTGAAAGCAGCATTGTAGGGCACCACGACAGCCACATAGAATGTGGCAACTAAAATAAACCAGTCCCAGCACGTCTTAAACATGCCATAATGCGAGAAGATCAAACGGGATTTCTTGATGGCTACAGTCTTGTACTCTGGATAAGTGTTCGCGTGCAGCAGGTTCTGAAAAGGCCAATCATATCCTGCATTATGCATGACAAGTTACAGGGAAAGAAGTATATTTGTTCAACCAAGAGGATATTTACATTGTTCAATTTCAGTTTGCTTTTCATCTTGTCTTGCCTGTAGTGACCAGACAGCTGATAAAGGACGGCTCGTGATCTGCGGCGTTGATAATTAACCGGTGGTAAGCAGTCTTTCTCCAAGTCCAAGTTTCCATTGGCATCTTTATTAAATGCACAAATAGAATTCATTGTTGCATTATGCAGCAATTAACATATTTATGTTTTTGAAGGTATAGTCTGTCAAGAGTATAATAGGTCTTACTTAATAATGAGTTACGAGTGGAAAGAGCTCTCTGTGATGCCATGTGTGTAACAGTATAGCTAGCACATAAGTCATTCACAAAGAAGGATGTTGCCAGACACCATGGCAATTACTTACAATGTATGTTAGGAGTGAACAGGAAAAAACAACCACTAAGAGCATGTATCTTTAAAAACAAAGTTTAGAATAGCCTCTCATGGAGCAAAATCATAAATATACTACAAGTCGAAATCTCTCACTAAAAGCACCATTACATGTTTCTGTAAGCCACGCAAGAATTTTCAACCCAAATATTCAATAAGATTGTAGAATATAATATCTGTTCAAAATCTGCATGAGGTAAACAGGACAATATATATGATTATTCTCCCAATTACTGAAGGCTTAGTTTTGCCAATGACAACAGCAATCAAGAAAGGAATTATTCTGAACTTCCTTATTGGAAATGATGATTAGGGACATCACCAGATTCTGTGATAAATTCCTTATGGCACACAACAGTCACAACAAATCTGTAATGGTCCCATAACATGCGTTTAGTGGCTTCACCAAAACAAACTTGGCAGCTTAATAGCACAATCAAGAAGATGGTATAACTAGGTCTGAAAAATACCAATAAATGTGCGACCTAAAATATTGGTCTCATTTTTCCAATCTAAATCTAATTTAAATTTGGTGATGAAACCATCCAGCTATAGGCCAACCAAACCTACTATACAACTCAATGGGCCAACCATGTTGAAACGAAATTTCCGTTTATTTTATGTCGAATCCGCATTGGATTAAAATCTAAGCTGATTTTATGGCTCAATGTCCAAATGCCCACTAATCACGTGTGTGATACCACATAGAAGCCACATGTAATTAAGCTGTATGCTAATGTAGCAACATAGATTATTTTCATGATTAATATTAGGGGGATATATGGATATAGTATAGGGGAGAGGGTTCAAGTGCAATGCATGCACATGGTGTGATCCTATTACATAACGACATAGGGAATTTTGAAGAAAAATAAATAGGCAAATTAAACGATTTTCTTCACTTGGCTCAAAGCCATCAGCTAACAAACTAATTAGGTGCTGCTGGTTTGACAGCTTTATTTGCATCCTAGGAACCAGTATCAAATTACTGCACAAAGATTAGCATAATTTATTCATTCCGAACTATAAAAGCAAGAAAGTAATGAATTATCATGATCCTCTGCAATTAGCGTAATAAAGGTCCCATTTTAACTTAGCATAAAATATCAAGGTGCTCAATTTGGATTTCATAAAACGAATTTCAGCATCGTGAATCCCATTAGGGTTGTAGACATAAAATCAACAACACCTTTCTTAAAATGGGAAGGATTACAGCATTTTGATCAATCCTGAAGGAAAGTTTGTTTTTATTCCTCTAACTTTTCTATAAAAACAAATTTCAATAGCCTATTACAACTCAAGTATAAATTTGAAATCTTGTTTATAGCTCAGTCGTTTTTGGACTGCAGCCTATACTAAAACCATAAGAGCTATTGCTACTGATGTGGGACCTCAACATCCTCTATCCTAAAAACAAAACATGTGTTGCTCACAACAAAGTAATTGCGGAGAAAGAATCAGATAAAAGGGGAACATTTTGTTGCGCTCAAGGGAGTGTAAACATGTAGTGAGTGGAAGTGTGCAGAAGGCCGTAAACTTCATCACTCTCATCAGTTCCCTTACCCACACTTACATTTTTATTATCACAAATCTGCTCCATTCTATCTTGCTTGCCAAAATCCGTTTTCTCGCCTCCAAAGATTTCTCGTGGCAGGCGCATGTTCATTGTTATTGCCAATGCATAAAGCAATACTATATACCTTACCGAAACTTACAAAGTCAGTATTAGGAGTTACAAATTAATGCAGTATTATGCAACTAGAGTTTTCATTATGTGACACCTAAAAATATATAAATAAGCTAAATTCAGTCTATTTATTTTACTGAGCTGCACAGCCTTATATAAGTTACAAAAATATTTTGCTGCTGGGTTATATGTAATATAAATGTTTGTATTATCTTTTATTGCGCCGTTTTCCTTTAAAATGCAATAAAATTACTCAAAAGACAGGCCACATTCATATCTGCGGAAATATGCGCAATTCAGTTATGATTACATAACATGGAACCGTATCTAGCACGGTTCAAAAGAAATTAGATGACTGAAAATATTGGTCAAGGGTTCGAAATTTCGGTTTCCTATTTGTCTGCTATTACTTATTTGATAAGTATGAAGCATAAAAAGTTATCACCCAAAGTTTCAGACGTTTAATCCATCTTGTACATGTTTATGAATTTATTGCAAGTGTATACGTATACAGCACACACATATATAAAAACCTAAATATATACTGCATGTATATCAAATGTTAATTTGGAATTGCTGTAAAAAAGCTTTTGGTGGTACTTCTCTACAGGTGTCACTCCTTCATTCAACATTTTACTGACATTTTAATTTTAGCATACGTATACACGAGATTGCATATGCATGTGACATTTCATTTATTTAAAATGGTTAAACGAATGGACCATACTGTGTTTTGGGACATGCCGTGCATTGTGTCCCAACTTTTTGTGACGTACTCTCATGCATATTAAAATACCAAGACCAGATTGCGCAGACGCAATATTCGGAACTTGTTTTCCTGCGCGATAGAATTTATTTTTTGAGTTGGTAGTTGTCAGAAGCACATCATGTGTTTTCACTTGGGAATGAAGGAACTCTATTTTCCCCCATATAAACTGTGTTATGAATCACAATTACAGTTTTTATTGTATTGAAACGCAAGGAGATGTAGGAAAGTTAATTACTAGGTGTCATGTATACAATGCACCAGCAGGCTACAATTTCAATTACATTTATGAGCAATTGTGAAACATTATATCTGCCATCCATCTTGGTTGGTCCACAATCATGTTAATCAACGTCTTTCAACTCATATGCTAGATATACACGGTCTGACAGCATAACAATAGGCCAATATCTTGCAGTGCAGACAAAGTAGGGATCGCGTTTCTGGACGCCATTTTGCAGATTTGTCTATTCGCCCTTGTAAGCCTACCGGTATAAGCTACTGTGCAAAATCAACTTGGCAACAACATATTAATAGTTGCAATTACCACTCTACAGTGTGGAGAAGCAAATGGGCACTAGAATAAAGCACAAGTTAAATATTTTACTGGAATTATTCTGACATTTTATAATGTATGTAGGCTATCCGGAAAGTATTAGCCGCTTTTTATTTTAAAATTCAAAGCTGTTGTAATGTCAAATGTTAAACAACATATTGTTTAATATGCATATTAAAAGTATCGTTTAAAATTACTAGATTACATATGAAATGGTTTCTTAGCCCTAGGAAAAATTAACGTCCATAAAAGATCATGTATTGAAACTCCCACATATTGCGAATTTTTGTTTGTCGTTCAATAAATCAATTCATAAGGACAGTATAAAAATGTTCCGTTTACTGTAAATGGCTCTTCACATCTTTTAAGTGACCAACATGCCGTTTGACAAAGGTTTGACAGTTGCAATGTGGTCAAACTTGTAATAAACTTGCTAAATGCACTGGTTGCAACATGGAAAAATTTTGCACTGCAGCAATTTATTCTAGGGCAAGGGACACTTTTAAAAATAGTATGCAATGCACGTTAAGGTGGAACATCAAACCGGTTTTAAGGACTACACGTGCCAACAGGGGGCGCCCTGGTGGTGACTGTGTGCATTACTGGATGCATCACAGTTGTCAACTTTGAAAATTTGCAATAAATGTATGGCTGAGGTTAGAGTTAAGATATATAAATTGCACAAGGCAGACATGATTGCGTGCTATAATTTGGTTGCAGGTTCGTTTTTGGGCGAGCTTTATATTTTTTGCGAAATAATCTGAAAAATATGTGCAGGATATTCTGATTTGATTACATTTGGGAAATCATGAAAAATCAGGTGTTGCAGTCACAGAACTGAGATTTTTCATGCTTGTTTAGTGGTGTTACTATGTCAATGTGCCGAATTGAATGTATCCAAATAGTTATGTCGAAATGAACTGCGATCTTACGTATAGGGTAACATATATTAACTTAGCCCATTGGTGCAAGAAGCAGAATTGAAAGCCCTTGGTACAACAGTGCAGAAGTTTTGCCATCAAATTAATAAAAGCAGCAGTACCAAGAAGGCACTCTAGGTACTTGTTGCTGCCACTTTGGGATTTGGATTGCATCCTGGAGTGTTTGAGTGTCATCAGGAGAAAAGCACATATTGGTTTTGGAATGCGTTTCTCTGAAAGGAGCAACTGGTTGTCCGTATTCTTCGGATTTAATTACATTTTTGTATTTTTGCAAAGATTACAGGTTGGGTATACCATATCACATGAAGTTTAGACATAGGCTATGCATTGAAAACCTAGCTTATACTCTCCATGGAGGAATTAGCACAATAATTTGTAAGGTCGAGTTGAAAGTACATATACCCTAACTTTGGTTTTGTTATATGTAATCGACATTTAGTATAGCTAAAATTGATATAATTGGCTGGTATTTATCTTGAACCACCCTGTATATTTGCGACTATACTTCCGCCTCGAATGCACCTTCTTGAGAAATCAAATTAAATTTGCCATAACTACATGGAATGGTTTCTCTGGAAAGTTCTTCACCGGTTGCCCTGGGCGATTGAAATTGGATGTCCTTGGTCACCATACTCACGGATTTCAATTCCTCGGTTGATATCTTGAGAGGATTCCAGTAAGATAATAAATATCTAAAGGAATGCTCCAAAGACGCTTGGAAAATAGAATGCTTCAATCATAGCTGCATGGTGCAAAGAGGCGCAAGGACCAACTTTGCCTGCATTTATAGTAAATTTCATTCTATACGTGAGCAGATGAAATTGGAGCCAAGCACGAGGACCACATTCAATATATTTATATACTTGAACGCAATCTCTCTTGCTTTATTTGTATTGAAATATGAACCGGCCATTGCAGAATAGCTGGCCATTTTTCTGTGCCTTAAGTTGGAAAAGTTTTAAATTGAACTCCTATTTGATTATCTGATGGCAATGTATATTGTGCTTTTTTCCCCCCAAATGTGGTGTGAGTGTTTGGGATTCACAACATTCTTCCTCAAAATTGGTAATTAAAGGTGAACTGACAGCGAATCCTAACACAATCATTTGTTTGTGAAAATCGACAAATAAAATCACAAATAATCA
>JAQFZQ010002342.1:0-14358 GCA_034696005.1 Glomeris marginata | reverse complement strand
GGTGAAAGCGCCGTGAAATGCAAACACGCAAACACGCAACCAAGACGCAAGAGCAGTGTATATAAACTTAGTAATAAGCGATTTTTATTTTTAAATCAATTCCTGGTGCAATTTGCAATGCAATATTTTCGGCGTCATTTGTGATTTTTGCTAATGAGGTTATTATATTAAACCGCTGAGTAAAATCAAACACAAGTTTATATCATATAAGTTTTTTTATATTTGATCGGTTTTCTCATTTACATTTATGAGTTTAAATGTGAGCTGGCTGAATATTATTGTATAACAGGGTTGCTACCAACAGGGAATTAAATTCTGAAAAACTCAAGGAATTTAGATTTAGGCAAAAAATTCAGAGAAAACTCAGGGAGGTTGCTAAAATTTTGCCAAAACCTGTAAAACTCATGGAAATATTCATATAAACGTGCAACTTGAAAGCTTTAAATTAAAATTATTTTAAAAAGTATTTGGAATAAAATATTTACTGTAATAAAATAACTGTCTATAGTGGAAACCTGTTTATACAGTGAAACTCGGTTATAACGAATTTGTAGGGACTGCGGAACCAGTTCGTTATTTCCGGGAATTCGTTATACCTGAAAACACATAAATATACAATACAGCAAATCACATCAGCCACAAAGTGTGGAAAACCTTTAATACATGTACAATACAACGTACCAACAAAATACTCCAGCCATTAATTATGAAGTTGTAAAGCAATTAAGAATTGTGAGTTGTTTTTTTATTATTATTATTTTTTTTTTTGAATAAAATTAAAATCAGCAGGCTCCATTTTTGAAATTTGTTGGTACAAGTCCTCATCGTTTACAGCAAAACGCCGCAATTCGTTATATCCCATTAACCTTGTCCAAATTTTAGACCCCAAGATTTGCTATAGCCAGGAATTCGTTATATCCAATTCGTTATATCCGCATCGTTATCATGGGAATTTACTATGTTTTTGCCGGGGAATGGTGTTTGATTCGTTACAAACGGGAATTCGTTAAATCCAAGATCGTTATACTCGACATGTTTAATTTATTGTGATTTTTATTTATATCCATGGTAAATAAGAATTTTCTGCAAGGTCGTTATAATAATGTACAGTAGTACATATTATATTTAGAATTGGTTGTGATTATCATGTTACTGTCATACGATATTAGGTTTTTAAAAATTACGGTGACAAAAAAGAAAGGCAGGTGGCATATATTTAACAACATGGAAGCTTGTAATTTTACCACTGAATTTTGCATTGTATATTGTGTCTAACATGAGTTTATCATGTGATGCGGGTTGCATCACATTTTATTGCGTATATGGTGAGCAAAAAGTCAGTAATTATATATCTGCATGTAAAACTGTGGGAGTTATATAGCTTATATTTATTACACATTGCTTCCTTCTGTTTACACCTGGAGGATATATTGCATGCAGTTTATGTCTGTGCAATACTTGGCTTCCATTTTTGGCACATTTTTGAGCTGAAAGCTGTGTGAATAAAAATCGATATTGAACGAATTCTCATTATGTACGATCTAAGCCCCAGATGATGTGTCCTATGATTGCATATTTCCTTTTGAAAGCTCGTTGAAAGCTGCAACTCCATCTCTCGTCTTTCCTATTTTTTATTTCCTATAATGAAAAAAATGCGCCACCAATGGCGTTGGCTGGTGTTGTTAGTCACGTGATAGCCGGTGTAATCCCGGTATCTGGTCTGCCATTGGCTGATGCCGGTTTCCGCATTATGACGACGGCTGTTATTATGCTAATTGCGGCCAGCCAATGGCCGTTGGCGAGTTTTCATCGATCGCACTTTTCCATTGGCCAATTTCCGGCCACCTATATCTATCGATTTGCCAACATTCCCCCCTTTCCATCTCCTCCTTGGCAAAGCCAAATTGACAGCATTGATCGAACCACGTCCTTATCAATTATTTCCCACCTACTTCGTGGCGGCCATGTTTGTTGAGAAACTGGCGCATGCGCATTCTTAACCCTACATTTAACTTTAATATAAAAATCAGAGGTGTAACTATTATAGTTACTGTTTTTTAACCCCGTTTATCAGTATGTGGTAAACATTTTTATGATATAAGCAGTATTGTGCATGTAACCCCCGTAGGACAATAGACGACAATAGTAGACTGAGCTAATCCTTTAATTGGAAAATGGAACGTTTATTCTGGCGTGAGGATAGAAGCAGCTCATTGGAAGCAACCACCTGTCCTATAGGTGCTAACCCTTAGTAAACGAAGCGCACAGCTTCACTGCAGCGCACAGCGTTCATATTGGATCCCCGCATTTCAAAAATTTTGTACGGTTTATAAATGCACCAAATTTTCTGAAAATAATTTTGATTAACTAAATGGAATGTGCTCTTCAAGCGCCTAATTCGAAATTGTGCCCCATCTCCAACGGTTCAAAAGTTAGAACATGGATGACCTTGAAGATGACGTCGTAGGTCACGTGCGATATGATTTTCGTATTTCCCCCATTGTATGATTTCCTATTCAATTGTGAAAACTGTACAGAGCTATCATTTACCATTTTAAAGATATTTAAAAAATGACCAGACGGTTGCCGCGCCCTGCATAACCACGCCCCATTATGCACAGATTTTATTTAATTACTAGTTAACTAACATTTTCTTTTATCAACCTTGAAAACGCCGTTAAAGGTCATGTTTTAACTATATACATTGTAATTAGTACACGGATTTAATTAATGAATTCCATAATTTATAAAAGTACATGCAGTATACGATATGCTATGTCATGATTTTTATTTATATATCTGACTGTATTTGAAATAAAAAGGTGGTTAACTTTGGCTGGTCATCTGAACTAATGGTGGGTTTGATCAGCATGTGGTCTAACCTCCCCCACTTGCTTTATGGGGTGTGGAACTTTTTATTTGTTGTTACTCCAGTCGCACCCTCAACTTGACCACAGATGTACATACAGGTTATTATATAGTAGGCCTTGTTATTTCTTTGAGTCACGTGAACACCACACTCTAATTCCGTATAGTACGTACCATACCCTATAGTAAACTGGATTTTTTTTACTTGTTTGTTGTACCCAACCCCAGGCCATTGACCACCATAGCTCTCCAACAACCGGAAGGGCCTGGCACTGGACATGACAAATGCATTACTACTGATATTGGCACTTGAAAATAAATATTTTCTGACATTGATTTTTCATAGAAATCCTACAAAATACTGGCTGTTAAAAATGTTGTAATTGGAATTAATTTGATGTAATATGTGGGCTTCATTTAATTATAAATATGTCTACAGAAAATATAGAAAATAATGAGGAATTAAAACTTGCAATTCTCTATATCCAAATATTATTCATGTCTAACTATATAATTTAGGAAATTTGAAGAATATTTTGACACTGAAGTACATCCATAAATTATATTTATTGTTTACAATTATTGTAATCCTTGACTTAATTTATTTGGGTACGAGTTCACTTATGTAAGCTATAATTTTGTAGAATATTCAGTACAGTGAAATCCGTTTATAAGAAATTCGAAGGGACCACATGTTTTGGTTCTTATAACCGAAGTTTCTTACATCCGCACTTGTGATAAAACAAACTTTTTTGAAAAAGTTGACTATAACAGGATTGCTGGTGAAAATCTGCACCATAATGTTACGAATGATGATATCCAAAATTTGTTATTTTATCTCGTAATATAATCAGTGGGCCACTCGCCTAGCATTGGAATGCTGTTTATTTCCCAAAATGGTCCCTAACTTCCTATATGCAGCAGGATAATTTCAGTTGACCCTCAGATTGTTCACTATAACAGGAGCAGTGACCAAATTTGTTTCAAAATAAGAGTATTATATCCGGAGTTTCTTACATCCAGAGTGCTTATATAAACGGAGTTTTTAACAGTAAAACCCCTATTGCCCTACCAGTGACCGAAGGAAATTGTTCATTGTATCAGGATGGTTCTTTTAACCGGAGTGCTTATAAACGGATTTCACTGTATATCTATGCATGATATTTATCAAACAATTTGTATGAAGTGGAATAGATTATAATTTGTAATACCTATAATAAATTGGTTTTATTGGTTTTGTGCATGCGGCAATGTGCATGCTGTTTTGCAGTAGTACAAGTGCTGTCACCTATTGGTTACCAGGGGGCGCTGCGTGTGGTCGTTTCTTTCTGCGAACAGTTTCATTATAATATAGGGACGTGTTTGGAATTTTGAATCAATTTGTACGTGTTAGATATATGATAGTATATACTATATATATTTGGCAGGTGAGCGACAAATTCCCGCCAACAGGAAATGCCCAACGGCTCGTAGATATAAATTATCATTGACCAGTCTGCGCATGTGCATTGCTTGTAATTTGCGGAATTGTGGACAGGAAGTGGGAAGAGGATTTTACAAAAGTGTGCTTGCATTTTATTGGGTGACATGACGATGAGATGCATGATAGAGTTACATCTGCCTCTTTTAACTTTTATACTCTGCACGTTTATATAGCAGCAATAGGTGCAAAGTGGTCAGTGCACTGGCCTCCAACTCACACAAGGTCATTTACCACTTTTTCCAACAAAAACGTCCCAATTATTACACTTGATCACGCTATTTTTGCAGGAAAAATACTAAAGGTGTGCTGTGTATGTGTGGCAGCTGCACATTATTATTCTCCACATTGTCCATGCAGCTATAGTGCAAACTGTTGCAAAGTTTAATTGTGAACTCGAAAAACAATGGATTTAATTGGCAACATGATATCTGTAACAAATATAGTGTAGCAAATGCAAGGTGGTCCTTTATAGTCAAGGAATTCTATATTTTTCTGTGACATCAGAAAATCAGGCAACATTAATTAATTAGCAAGAAAATAATTAAATTAAATTCAAAATAGTATTGATAAATTCATCTTCACTTTAATGTATAATTGCTGTAAATCATTTCTCTATGAAATATTGAAATATTCGTGTGAAAATTACATGAATCTTTTATTACATGTAATATAAATTATATATGGTATATACAATAAAGCTGCAGTGCAAAATTGAAATTGTATTTTCTCTATGATAATAAGTAACATAAAACAAGTTTATAATTTATTCTTTTAAAACTTCATAGCATCGAGTTATAAAAAAGTAAATAAAAACCTGTGAAAAAACGGAAAACCTGTCTGAAACGGAAATATTGTCCGGTTCCATGGGTTTGCATTTCTCACAGCTCGTTTTTATGATGCAGTCAGTGTAAATTTCATGTAGGGCTATATAATGTTTAATGTGTATTTTATATTCAATTATTTTTTATTTTTTAATCATGTTAACAAACTTGTAAAACACAAATTGGTACATGATTTTGTTTGAACATGCGGGTTCCGATTTATTTTCAATGCACTCTTCATATGAAACCCCTATAGGGGTCAAATATTGTTCATTAAGTTTCTATAGGTGGAGACTTAAACAACATGTCTATTTTTTTAATATTTTTAACCTAGCTGCACTATTCTGTGTTGAATATGGAACCAATTATGACATTCAAACTTTAATTTTCACAATAACATAATAGAGATGTCAAAATTTATTATATTAGCTATAGAATAATGCGGTTTGGTGCAAAACTGGAACGTATAAAAAATACATTAACTATAATTTGAGTTCCCAGTTTAAAATAACAACTTCAAAAAGAACTTCATATTATTTTTAAAATAAAATTAAAATTTGTTCAATGCCAATTTAAAAAAAAAAAGACTGTAATTTACTAAAATGTGTAGCAGTGGTGTGTTAGGTGCACCACTATTACAAAGGTTGTTTGGCCTATTCTTTCTACTACTGAAATCTAACTTAACATGGTACGCGAAGGAGCAGCTTAGATTAAAACTGCAGTGTTTATATTTATTCTGTAAAAAATGTCAACCCGCATGAATAGCTCTGAGAAAACCACTTTTTCAGCATAGTATGGCATGCTTACAATGTTAATAGCAAACTAATTACTCAATTTTCATAAAACTCAAGATTTTTCCGAGACGCCCTGTGCTGGAAACGTTAGAATATCTTCAAAGAAAAGTTTCTTATAGCTGCACCTGAAAATTTATATATATTTTGACAGTTGTACATGTGAAAATTGTGGGATGGCAGGTGGACGAATGAATAGGTGCTGCTGTTATCGTTGTGGAGCGGAATGGCCTTGTTGGCGGCCATTTTTCATCGCCATTTTGATCTAATAATGGCGCGCCGGCAGCTGTAATATAATATTTTAATGATTGGAAGAAACGTGGGCCGATCATATTGGGCCGGATATTAATGGCACATCGAGCAGGTGAAATGAAGTTACGCAATTGGTGGTTGATAACACCCTTCCGGAGTTGTGTTGCTCACAGCTTTAAAAACGTGCAAATGTGGCAAGATGCGAAAGGTAGATGGCGCGTGCAAAACGTCTTCTAGATAGGTGTTTTCCTTCTCACCTGCAACTGCAATAACCCATGCCAGTCACTCGTTTCCTCTCACACAACCTTCTATATATACCAGACATAATCCAATGCAAAATACTAAATCAACATTTCAACTTCAATTAATTTCTTTACACTAAATAATACAGTGGGGTAATATTTTATTGAGTGCAGCAGCTTTAAGCTTGTGATTAACTATACTTTCAATGTTTCACACCTGCATATGCACCACAGTTTAGCTGCAGTGCGTATGCAGATTACAGATTTTACTTATTCTTTAACCATTAACGTCGCCATTTTTATAAATCACGGCGCCACCTGGATTTGTCTGTTCAATTAAATAAAATGCTTAATTTTATGTAATATAATTTGTGTATGTTTCTCACCTTGACGAGGGATGTCGCTACTAACGTATGCTGTTGAGTCTAAGAAAAATACCGTATATACTGTTTTAAACCCCCGGGGGTTCATTTGAAAAAATTTGTTTTTGATCCGGGGTTTATTAGAGACGGGGGTTTATTGGAGACAGGGGTTTATTTGTACCAGAATAGAAATATGCCCGAGTTTCTCACCTAGTATATCCATCCTGGAGCTGAAACGGACCTGTGTTTGAGCGTTTTATCGCACAAATAGTCAAAACAATCTAACATGGCCAACCATAGAGCATATATTACCAATTGTTATTGTTCAACATCAATTCTCTGCAAAACACGTGTTGCCGAGTGATTTGTAACGAGGGGTTTATGAGAGGCCCGGGGTTTGAGGGAGTATTTACGGTATGTGCTTTTGTATATATAATTAATTTTCTGTCATGTGCTCATACTATTTGTATTGCACAATTAAAGGTGAACTGACATGGTTTTGTAACATACCCTGGAAAGTGTGTAATTCTATAGAATTGATGCCAATAAAACGATTTGCGCAAACAAAACTTTTTTAAATTTTTTTACAAAAAGTTACGAGCAGTTAAAGAGTGCGTCATGGAAGGATGATGTCACCGCGCTGGTGTCACAGTGTCCTGCTTCGGCAAAATATGGAATTTTCAGCCAATGAGACCAACCGCCTCTGCAGTTTTTGTTCAGCCAATGGCAGAGCTTATATTATACTCGGTACACTCCACAGATATGAAAGTAAATAATTAATTTCTGTGGCAATAATGCTTCAAATGGCCTCAAATTTTCAGACAATGTTCCTAAATGTTGCAAAACTTTGTCAGTTCACCTTTAAGTTCAGTGAGTTGAATTTAAATCGTTATGTAAAATCGATATATTTATCCTGGAATTTTGAAATTTTTACAATGTTATATAATATGCCTTTTGTATCCTTAAATCCAATATGACTCATTTTCCAGCATATTTCACAGTTGAAATAATTCAACCATGCCGTTCTGTAATATAATGTTTTAAATTATATGTGGTCGTATATACGGAGTTTAATTCCCGGGTTCTATATTCATGTAACATTTCAATGCATGCATGTATATAGGTTATGCATTTGTGAAATGGGCCTATATGTGGAGGTTACAATTTGCCGGATGGAAGTAATTTGACATTGCTTGCTATTGAACGGTGGAAATGATTGCACTTTTGAAAAGTCGGAAAATGTTCGTCTCATTTGAGTGGCTGTCAGTTTGCATTAGCAAGCGGCTTGTAACCTCAAAAGAAGGCTAATTACGTCCCTGCCCTATAGCCTTTACTCTCAAGCTTTTCTTCCCACGTCTCCATTCCATGCATGCATTCATTCTTCAAAATCCAAAATCGTTCACTATTTAGTTATACACACACATATACTATTATGCACAGATAAACCTTGTTTTTTTTATTCCAACATAAACTATTTAATAGATTAAAATTAAAAAAAATCACAATATTATAATAAGAGAAATATAGAATAATATGGTGGTGAATAGAGGAAGTTTAAGCCGTTTCCAACAGATGGCGTTGCTCAGATTTAAAATCTATATAACCAATATTTAACAATTAATTTGTGTATCATATGCATGTATATTAATTCACAAATGTTACAATTTTCATTAAAGTTCTGCTATTAAATTATGTGAGAAACGTTCGAAAAATGGCGGCCTTAGTGATGAAATGTTTTCAACCAATCAGATTGCATAATTTGCTCAAAACAGCCTTCTGTATATTTATTGTATTTTATTAAATTTAGTTTATTCGAATTTTAGAGTTTATAAAATCATATTTAGGAAAATTCACACATTTTCTTATATTTTTCTCCAGGAAAAATGGCGATTGCGTAATATCCCCCATATATCGATTATTAATACACCGCATCTCCAGTTGTCCTATATATATACCTTCAACATATTTCCCACATGACATATAGGAGAAATTAAAAGGGGAGAAATGAGGACCTTATATCGATTTTGACTCGCTGTTTTCATCCACCATGTGATTATATAAGGCTATGTAACTCGGGCGACCAATAGGATATTAGGTTTACGAAAGGGCCAATGGACGCAAGGGGCTTTTGTCAGTCTTCGGTTGCCCACTTTTTCCATTGGACGCTGTTGCTTGTTGTTTGTTGAGTTACATGCATGGACGAATGGGCCGAAATGCATGCGTTTTTGCTCCGAGTTCACAAGGAGCCCGAAGACAATCCACACAAAGGCCCTTATGCATCGATGACCATAATTGGGCAGATAGTGATCGCCGAGTGCGCATGCGTGAATGCACATCAACCACTCACCCCCCCTCCACTCTTTTAAAGGGGGGAAAAGAGCCGCAAAACATAATGGCAGCCCTTTTGTTCGCTTCCGGTTTCTGTCTCTTTCCGATATGTTTATAATCCTAAAACCCAACCATTGCTGGCTGTACAGTACATACTGCATAATCGATAATAAGAAGGAAGCTGTTTTGGCAAGATGGCGTCTCTTTTGGGCCCCTCCCCCTCCCCCTCCTCCATCCCTTTATATAAGATGTGCTCCTCCCTAAGGACCTATGCTTTCATTGCATGCACACTGCTTTTGTACTGATTGGATTGAGTTCGGATTGACAATTGCTGATGATAGGAAAACGAAAGACCATTGCAAACGCAGGCTGGGTTTCAATGACGGTTGGGGTCAAAGAGGCATGTGCTCCTAAAGAGTATAAAAGGACCTGAATGAGCTATAGGCCAAACCTTGGGCCTTTTATACCTTTATACAGCGCTAACCAACTGGTACAATGCTGTCTGTATTTGGTCCCAAACAAGGCTTACAAGCCCTATAAGCAACGCATACGCCTATGCTGTGCAATGGGTGTGCATCGAGGAAAGGGCCACTAAACCTTGTTCCCTATATATCATGGAAACAGAGACCATTTTGATTGATCCAATTGGTTTTAATAAATATTTTTCAATGAATTTGGTAACACATGTAATAATAATTACAAATGGTTTTTTTATTATACCGGGTGAACATCAGGAAACATTGATGATATCCTCAAGAAATTTGTAAATTAAATATTTAGGTTTCTTACCCATAGTTGAATAAATCGCTTGGATATGAGTTGGGATTGGATATTATTTTTTTAATAATGTCTACTATATCTGCAGAATAATAAACATATTTGAGAAACAAATGGCCTTGATATTGCAGTTCAAGGGTACGCAATTTATCATGAATATGTAGCACATGACCCTTCCCTTACAGAAATTTTCTTCTTTTTGCAGTGCTGCAACAGGTCTGCACGTGAAACAATGGCACTCCTGCGGCATGTCTGCTGCAAACCTGCAAAATGTCTGCTTCATACTTTAAAGTATGTGGCAATTATAGTATGAAGTCTGTAGGAAGCCTGTAGGAAGTGTGCAGTCTGCAGCTTATATATGCATGTAAGTTGCAAACTGCAGACTTCTTGCAGTTTGTTGTGTCTTCAAGAATGCAGCAGGCATGTTGCAGACTTGCAGCAGCCATGTCTCATGTATGCCATTGTTTCACATGCAGACCTGCAGCAGTTAACGAAACTTTCTGTAAGGGTTGTGACACTATACATGAAGCATTTCCATGAATTATATTCGGTGCAAACATGGCAGGCCTTCAAGGGATTTATGGGACACCCTGTATATAGTATCCCCAATGTTAATTGGACAATGGTGTGTTGTTCATTAGGAAAAATATTAGCTCTTAGTTTCGCCACCAGGGGAAAATATATTAATCTAAATTTGTCGCCGTTTCGTATTTTTGGAATTGCAATTATTTGCATTAGTTTTAAATGAAAAGCAGCCAATAGGAGATCTCTCCACTTCTTTATCTGTTATATTTATGCCAAATTAATAAATGTATTTACGGTCTTTTCTTGTTGCAAAGTGCTTTTTCATGTTTGCCTCATGGATGTTATTGTCCCCTCAGGTACCTATAGGTCTATATACACGCTATACACACTTGTAATGTTCATTATACAATGTAGGTTTGTTCCCAACATATATATCATCATTGAACTAATGCATTTTGTTGTTCGCATTTTCATTTTTGCAATGCATCATTAAAACAATGTCATGGTAACCAACTTTTATAAATGCAGGCTTTTATTGTTGTGCAATGCATTTAAACGCCTTGTTGAAGTAATTGCCTATAATAACCTGGTATACAGTGACAATCATTTCATTGGTTATGTATTGTGTATATAATTGAATTAATCTTGATTGATCCTGATAGTTATAGCACGATTGTGCCGATTTATGTGAGTTGAATTGCAAGTTTTGTTACCCAAAAGCTTGTTAGCAGTTTTGTCACGTGCTGCACATAGGTGGCGCTGCAGTACAGTGCGATTTTTAGAGTGATTCAGTGGTGACACGTCAGATTATCTTCAAAAAGCCATTTTTTATTAACTAAAAGATAATTTGTATAGTTTCAAAAATGCAGACCTCGTTTTTAAATTATTATATATAATATAGAAAAGCTGTTATGAGTTGGTATTGCATGAGGTGATGATTGTTTTTCATAATGTATAATTTGTTACATGTGTATATTAGCATATATACCTGTTTGTTTGGTTTTATATGGCTTGTTTAAGTTCACGTATAAAGTTTGTTTACACTATAAACTTAAATTTGCAGCCAATAATTAAGTAATTATAAGTGGGCGTGGCTTGTTGCGATGTTGTGCCCACAAATAGTTGCCTTAGGTTATTTGCATTTACTGGGTGGGTGAAAAAGATGAAACTGAATATACTGGTTTATCGACTATTAATTTAATGCCTTTATATATCAAAATAAGTATAACATAATTTGTTTTTATATATAATACTAATATTCAGGAAAAATGGAAATTGTGTACTGCAATTCAATTCGCTGTTCCCAACTAATTATAGATGATGCATATATGATTTAATTGCCAGATAAAAATGGGAATGACAGTGAAGAAAAGTTGCAATGACACATTTGTGATATGTTACAGTTGATATAATTGGAATTATTTCATATGAAATTATTATGCATTTAAATGTGAGTTTTTGTGGATTTTGACATTAAGTTGAATTACATCACATGTGTATTAAAAAATAGTTCACTCAGTTTATAGAGCACATTTGTTTAGAATGTGTGCATGTATATACAGTGCATTTTTCCGTGACTATGAGCAAATATATACATTTACAGGTGAGCTATAAACAAGTCGTGCCAAGTAAAAATCTTTGGTCACGAAATGTGCAAATCAGCAAAAAACATAACACTGTGCGACGTCTATAGATTTCAGATAAACCGGACAGAAATTGCATTTTTGCACACAAAAACTTGCATTAACCTATTTGGGGGGATTTATTATACAGCCTCTTATATGTGTATTTTTAAACTCCAATTCTGTCAGAAAACTACCAAATTTTTCATCTCTCCAATCATTATTTTGCTTATTGCCGATTGAGAACCATTTATTTTTATTTTTTCTCCCCACTGGAATAATTTATTATATAGAAATTGTAGTTAATTGCCAGTGTAAACTAGATTTCTCTTAGATTTTTTGATTACATGTTTGAGGTGAAATTTATTTGTTTGTCGGTGTAATTAGATCCATGATTACATTTTTCGATTATTGAAATAATTATAACATCCCTTATGCTATTAATCTTCATAAAATGCAATTTACAGCGGATTGTTAACTGCAATTATGCATTTCAGATAGGTATAATGAACCAATTGTAGATTCTTCTGTTTCCTATAAACATAGATATTTATTACTATAAATTTGATATTGTAATAAATATTTTACTTTTCTAAATTCCATGTCTTATATAAAATGGAAAAAATAGAAAATTTGTTTCATGACTGCAATTAGAAGATTTTAACTTTTGTAAAGTACAGTCATGGAATGTTATGGCAGATTATTATTTGACATATATAACCATGAAATCCTGAAAAAATATGGAATTTGATGAATTATGTAATAATGAATTTTAGGTACTGAATTCTTTAATTAAGAAATAAATACATTTAATTATTTATTTCTAATAATGAATGTAATGTTTGAAATTTGAACAATTAACAAATCCAGATTATGTAGGTAATATTATAAGATACAGAAGTTTTCACTGTATACTTTATTGCATGCATTATTTCATGCAGTTGCCCTGCATTTCTTACAAATGCATTCCTAAATGCTGCAAAAACATTGACAACCAATTAAAATAAAGTAAATCACTCCTGATTGTATCAAATAACGTACTTTTGAAATGTTTGTTTGTGGTGACATGTGGGTTTACATATAGGCTATGCTGTTCGGAAATGAGAATGTCTTTGTTTGGCCACGCCCCTTTAACGTCATTGCGTGCTGGCCACGCCCCCATCGGAGTCCAATGTTGCTCTCGGTGCTAACTCATTGTCGGACATTTTTTTGCCGCCTGTTTCTTCGTTAATTGAATATTATGGATGTGTTTGGTTGTCGTGTCATGTCTTTCATGGGTGGATGATCATTAAATTATGCTGTTTTTTCTTGTGTTTTTCGGTATGTGTGTGCTGCTTGCAACCGGGCTGACAGATGGAGGAGCTTTGGCTTCTGAATGTCCTCTGGTGGCCACTGAGGTCCTAAATGAGGTGGAAGAAAAAGTTTGCACCGAAGTCCGCATCCATGCCAGAATTAAACGAACCTCGTCCAACATAAAAGACATAAAAGAAGCCGCAGTACTAAACACCAACAACAACGTCAACAGAGGTATACATCACAGTTCTCTTTATATATAGGTTTTTATTGTTATTCCTACATGAGGAATGTTGGCCTACATGTTTCCATCTTTTAACATTCTTAGTACTATTTTTATTTCTATTCTTGTCTATTTGGCAAGTAAATTGTGCAAGTTTTGTCCGTGGGAAAAAGGATAATGCACTAATAAGTTGTATGTATATAGGCGTACCAAGTTTCACTAAATTACATTTGAGTTTTGAGTACGTGCCATGATTTAATATAGAATAATATTCTGCATCAATCTTTTATTTAATCTGTGCATGATAAAGTAAATGGGAGTCTGGTGTGGATAAATGAGGTTGCAAATTATCAACAATTTCACTGTAGAAGTTTAGGGAGTTTGCCGTAACTTATAGGAGACTCATGGAAATTTGTACGTATAATTAAGTAAAATCTGAATGTGTTTTAAATTAAAATGAATTATAGATGAATACTAGTTGTAATATCTTTATTACTAAGTTTATTTAAGTTCGTCGTGCATGGTGTTTGTTTGTTTGCATGAGGTCCCTGGTTCGATCCCAGCTAGTGACAATTTGCTTTTCATTTCTCCAGCTGGTAATTTTTTGAAATGGCACGAATTGAGGCGAAATGGGGTCTTTTGATAAGTTTATACTTGTGCATTAAACTTAGTACCCAAAAAACTTAGTTTTTTCATTAAAGGTGAACTGACAGGGCGGTAAGTGAACTCTGAACTTTACCCTTTCTGGCCAATCATGGACAGACTAATTGG
>JAQFZQ010002341.1:0-14370 GCA_034696005.1 Glomeris marginata | reverse complement strand
CGCTCGCAACCCAATGCCTTTTCCAATTCCGTTTCCATGGAAACGCTTTCCCGTAAAACGGTCGTAACTTTTTTTTTCAATTTGTAATCGATTTCTGGTTTCACCAGCATTATAAGGGACACAATAACTACTTATAAAACCCATAATCAGGGTATGCTTCAAAGCCCTGTCAGTTCACCTTTAAGTTCGTCGTGCATGGTGTTTGTGTGTTTGTTTGTTTGTGTGTTTGTTTGTTTGTGTGTTTGTTTGTTTGTGTGTTTGCTTGTTTGTTTGTTTGTTTGCGTGAGGTCCCTGGTTCTGCTGGTGACAATTTTCTTTTCTTTCTCCAGCTGGTAATTTTTGAAATGGCACGAATTGAGGCGAAATGGGGTATTTTAATAAGTTTATACTTGTGCATTAAACTTAGTACCCAAAAAACTTAGTTTTTTTTTTCATACGGCTTGTATTATAGGATGCACTGCACTTGAATCTTGCTTGAAATGACCGTCTCCGGAACTTATATACAATGACTGGAGGAAGATCACAAGTAAAATATCGCTGTGTGTGGCTCTCCACCCTAGGGCAACTCGTCCCAGTCTCAACGGGGAAGTTGATGGACGCAACCTCTGGGACACAAGTTGATCGCTCACGTGACAATCACGTCACAGATCGCCAATGATGTTAGCGATCGATCGATTGTCGCATAAAGTCGTTTCGAATCGAGCTGGATTTAGCTTTCATGATATATCCGCCTTAAAAGCAGCATCTTAATATACGTATTACAGACATAATAATTTATTTGAACCGATTCTTTGCGGAATGAGGGGGCACGCAGACATTCTAGCAATGCCACCCATTATTCTTGGCGAAGCTTTTCAAATGGAGTGCCCTATATACGATTTCTGTGAAACCTATCTAAAATAGCAAATGCTCCTGGCGGCACTTCGTCACAAGGAAAATTTGGCTCCGAGATCAGCTGTCTGATCTATTCACGCTCAGGAGGACAGTGAATGAGAACCTCATTTGAATATCCACACCGACCTCTGGGAATGAATCGCAGTCGAGAGAACACAACCGAGTCCTGCAAAAGTTTCTGCCAAAGACTCCTCGGTGACATCTCATCTATTCTGAAACTGCGCAAAGTTAATCTCTCTCTGTTCGTCTGCACCGTTGTGTTGTTGTCTTCGTCAAGTCTTCTTTGTTCGTCTTAAGGCGAAGCCAACTTTTCATGGCAGTTTTTATTCGCACGACAGCCGAATCGCTGAAGTCATATTCTTTTTTTTTACGTATCAAATAAATTACGACGCCGATTTAAGCCGAAATTTCAACTTGGCTTTCCCATAAAAAGAGTATCGGCACTGAGCTATTTTTCTCTTTCACTCCTCCCCTAACAATATCCATTGATTTTCTTCACCAACAGATCGAAATGGTTGGGTGAAACACCATCATCAAAATAAATTTGCTCCAGGATTTAATATCAACTTTTATATTATTCATAATGCAGAAAATTTATCGGATAGGCGTGAAAAGGGTCTTAGCTAGGTCACTGATTCGATTAGTAGACTTTGTTTTATGCCATTTATGCTAAACATGATAATATTCTCCATATACTAATATATTAAATTCGTGTTGCGAAGGACCCCAAATTTACTGCAGCATTTAACCTTTACAGTTGTATAACTAGATGCCATGCAATTTCTCCATATCGTTAGTTTTTTGGTATTGGCATTAATTTATGCCAATATTTGCTAATACACATATGCTACCCTGAACCTGACATTTATGATGAAGTCCTGCAGGAATATCTGAGAATTAAAATACCCAAGACATTCACTGCAGACGCATAAAGGTAAAACGATGAAATTCATTGTGAAGTGAACATTTGTATACTACTACTAATAATAATAAATAATAAATTATGATCAGTATTGATAGAATCTGAAGTAAACCAATGAATTATACGTGTGTCTTATATATGCATG
The DNA here is from genome assembly GCA_034696005.1 of Glomeris marginata. Lineage (NCBI taxonomy): Eukaryota > Metazoa > Arthropoda > Diplopoda > Glomerida > Glomeridae > Glomeris > Glomeris marginata. The sequence continues at coordinate 12,409 of JAQFZQ010002341.1, read as the reverse complement.
TACAGCTTTATTCGCCTAGAAGACCCTGCAGGAGATTGCAGATTGCAAATGGAAGTAAATAATTAAAATCAAAATCAAATGTCATTTTGAAACAAAATGCATGAATGCATATAGCTAAGCTTAAAGGTGAACTAACATGGCTTGGTAAAGAAAGATTCATGATATGCCATTACACTGTCATAACACTTTGGCAAAACAAAACAATAGTTGCAGTTTGTGTTTATATTCTTAAAATATATCTATGTATTTATGGGTATGTGAATTTTATATAATTGTTCCTAAATACTGTACCATTACAAACATTTTGCACACCGCCCTAGTATTCAACTCCAGATATTTCATATACAGGGGCTGGAACAATGAAACTGGATAAGTTTAATTTAAAAAAATGAAAAGTTCAATGGTTATTTAAAATCCGAAATGTACACATTGTAGTGACATATCTTGACTGTATTCAATAAAAAAATTGAGTGTCTCCATACATTTCTCTAATTTTGGTAACAATTTTACCATACCCTGTTTTCCATAGACTTGCATGTGAAAAAGACTGGTGTTCCAGTTTCATTGTCCAACCCCTGTAATAGATTTTGAATTTGTTACATCTTTAGGTCACAAAATATTACACCATTTTTTTAATAACCATCCTTGCTTGCTAACAGTTTAAGTCAGAACAAATTCAGCTATTTTGAATCACAAGTCCCATTGCCACAAATTGGCCATCACTATTGACATGTTAAAATGTTTTACCTACATTATTAATATTTTTAATATGCTCATTTTATTTATGGCATCATTTATGAATGATCCCTGCATTGGAGCGTGTACTCTGATGTTTTAAACATAATAGTGCGATGTGAGTAGAAAGATATCGGAGTGGATGGAGGCGAGATTAAGCAAATACTGTACGTATATGACGTATATACCTCCTATCTTACACAGCTTATTCAAATATATGAAAAGGGAGCTGGACTATCGAAGAGAATTAAGAGGACAGCGAATGGGAGAGAATGGGGATGAGAAAGCAGACGTAGCCTATCGATTCGAGAGCACACTAAGCTCTGAGAGACAAAAAAGTTTCACTAGGCAACCAGCAATCTACTATTAGTTCTGTTCTAGGAGCACCATATTTTCAAGTAGTGGACATAGAGCAGAAGACATCCAGCTTTTAAGCAAGGAACATTAAGAATCTGCAAGCAAGGCTAACATCATCTTATTTATCATTTCCATCTTGCTGTGATATTCAGTTCGGATATTAAATCAGTTATTCTATCATCCACTTCGTCATTTTCACCTGCACTCCTCATCCGGCACATCATCAGAGGGCACCTTTAAATTTGCGGCCAACTATCAGCCTTCATCATGGGATTATGCATTGATTGCTACACTACAGTGCACAGAAATGTACTAGATTTCGAGCAAGAATAGTTTAGGGAAGCAATTGACCAGAATGCCCTTCAAATTGCTTCCAATCCATTTCATCACCATTCCCATATTTTTGCTACGTATGCTGCACAAAGTTCGAAAAATTCCACAATATCGTCTGTCTTCAAAGATACGAATTCCATTTCAAGGAGAATGGAAGCAATTTGTAAGCCCTAGCTCCATTTTGTCTACTATCTATAAAGGAATGGTGTAAGCGAACGATAAAAATTCTGCTTGAAAAATCTTTAATGTAGCAAAATGTGCGCAGGGGATTGAGGAATGAAATCGGTGGCAGACGGCTGTACAGTATCTAAAGGTCTATATGCACAACCATGAGAGGTCTTGAACTCGGTCTTCTAGCCGATTTGCCAGACAAAACTTGGCTTTTTCGCTCGTTTTTATTGCTACCCAATGTTGCAGCCATCGACTGCACCTGGCGTTTTCAAGTGGTACGTACGAATATTCGTCCCCAAAAAAGTAAAGTGGACACAAACCCATTTTTAGACATTTATATAGACCATATATATTAGAACAGCTTCAAATGGCTTGACCATGCGGAACAAGTCATCATATGACATCTCGTGTCATTTTATTTAGCATAAGGAAGGAGAGTGACAAGGTGATAGGGTCAAGGACTAGGGCATGCATTAAAAAATTAGGTATAGAATTTAAAAAAATTTTGTAAACATTGAGCACCCCACCCAATCTTATGCTGGACAATGTGTGACATCACAACTACTGTTGCTATAATGGCAACATCACATTCCTACATGAAAGTCTCTTCATGGAAATGGGCTCATTGTAGAACATACAGTCTTTTCAGAAAAACACCTTTCATAATCCTCATATACGACTTAATATTCTAGCAATTGTAACGCTCATCATTAGAAATATATTTACAGGGGCCCAGATCTTTTGGCTACCCGTATAAGAGTAAATGTGACCATACTTTTGTTACACACTGTATAGGCTAATAGAAATTGCACACAAATGCTTGTAAGTCGTATTAAGGGACCACCTGCTTTTTAGGACCGATTTTGGTTGGCCCCTTGGCGCTCCATAGGATTTAACATGGTGAGGACCACCTGCCAAATGCGACCAAGGGCCAAGAATTTTGAGGCCCAATTTTCTGCAAATTTGCATGTCAATTGTCAAATGGGGCACTTTTTTCAAAAGTCTGACCAAACTTCCTGAGGTTTATGTAAATTTTGGTGATATTTGGCATATGTTTCACCTCACACTTCCAATCAGACACACCACTCACAGCCAATAAGTAAAAATATGTATTTTATTAGGGGCCCCCTGTGAGTTGGGACCCCTTTCCTTGATCCTGCCAGTGGTCCTCTTAGACAGGTTTCACTGTACATATACACGATACACGTAGGTATAGCCTATATGATCAGATAAAGGTTTTCGGTTTGGCAAAGGCTTTTGGAAAATCGAGTATTTTTGCACTGCTTTCGCCGTAATCACATCATCTATCTCTCTAAATTTGTAGAACTCTTTGGAGAAATACGTTTTATTGGATTTTGATACTCGGATACAAAACTTTTTACAGATATCAGATGACCTAGAAGAAAACAGTCACGACGGCTGGAAATTCGTTGCAGCATTTTCCTGATTGCAGATTGAAAACGTTAGGAATTTTATACGTGAATCCAAGAGAGTACGAGATTAAATTCTTCATGAAGCTAGAGAAAACGCTCGTTAATTAGAAATTAAAGAAGCACTGAATGCTACCGGCAAATAAAAATTCTGCGCATTGTTTATAAAGGAATTCATTTGAATGATTATATTAACCAAGACAACGTTTTTTGAAATAATTTAATTGCACTGCCTTAGCGTAGGGAAGTCCGGGTCGATTTTAACAAAATTTATAATTAAATTAGTAAATTCAATTTGATTCAGAATCAGGGAAATGTACTGGACAACTTTCATACGGCATGTTCATCTTTCAAAGTTTATTTTAGACATGTTCAATTATGCGTACTAAATTAACACTGCAAGTGACAACCTTTCAATTTGCGAAAAAAACATGTCAGAATTTAAAATCATCTTATATGTTCGCCTTGCATTATAAAAATGCACACTTCCTTCATATAAATATTGCTAAAGCAGCATTTTGCATTCAAGCAGCTACAAATCACACAAAAACATGCATTTCAGCAAGTATGATATCCAAAATCCAAGAGTTTACACATTGCTCGCAGCGTTAATTGGACTTCTTTTGAAAGCTAAGTTATAATTAATTCAACAAGCTCCATTTTTACTTCCAAATTTAATTGGATTATACTTTTACTTTTTTCTAGTTACATTTCACGCATTTCTTTAATTTTGAATGTTTATGAAATATGTCAGATAAGTTACACAAAGGTAGAGAGAACGGCTTAATTGAATAGCAGGCATATATACCTACTGCAAAACAGAAATACCCGATTGTGAGAACTAGATGTACAGTCAAACCTGGATAAGCCGTCACAGGCACAAACTTTGATATTCTGACGACTTATGAGGGTTAAGAAAATTTAAGAAAGCACTCTTCAATAAAGTGTACAATTTTAGGCACTATTGTCAGTACTGTACATCCTTAATTAAAATAATTTTGAACACTCAGCTAATATTATCGTTACAAAAGTATAGGGTGATACCTACGCTTATTTTACGAATGGTATACATTTGTTAATAATAATTAAATTTTATATTTCTTGTCATATCAGCGAGCCTGTAACTTATTTACGCACGTAAGAAATACTTTATAACACGAAATTCAATTAAATAGAGCAATATTTAAGAGCTGATGAATTGGCAGAAAATGCAAGGAACCGTTACGAACGTTAGATGATTTTTATTGATTTCGCTTTACATAAGGCTGACGGAAAATGGTGGCAAAAGGAAAATGCGACAGATGAAGGACATAAAAATTTGCAAGATAAAGAAGGGAGAAAGGAAAGAGTCCGGATTTGATGGTCTCGTGAAAGAGAAGAGCATATAGCCGCTTTGCAATTTTTCTCCGCTGGGAAATTCTCCTATGTACCGCCACTTTGTTTTCACAAAAGGAGAAGCTGGCACAGATCAGCCTCAACATAAAGAAAGAAGTTCATGAAAATACTGTTTCTTATAAAACCACCGAAAATCTCAACCAAGCATAGTTTGATCGATATTGAAACACTCAAAATGATTTTATGTAAAACTTAAGTGATGCCATAAAAGAAATCAATTCTAAATTACTGCCTTGAGTTTCTTTTAGCTTCTGCATGCATTTGTCCATTTTCAATTTCAGCAATTGTACAAAGCAAAACTGGTGTCTATTCATGTTGCATTAATTTGTTGGTAAAGGAGCAAAAGGCGCATTATTTGTATAGCATGTTCAAAGATCAACATTTTTGGATTACTCAAAATGACACAAAATTCTATACAAAATGCGATTGCCAAATCCTCTTATTTCTGTTCAGCCTGTCACTGGCAGGCCTGTTTCAAATCTCCTTTTATGGGTCAATAAACTCCTAATGCATGGGCTAGGGAGTTCGGGACTACCTTAAGGGGGTTGAAAAGTTCTTTCTAGGAGTGTAAGCTTTCCAGTCTCCTTGAAATTTCACCCTTCTTGCTCCTTTACTTGATGTAAAATCACGATTAAGACGCGGTCTTTACTGAATTGATGCCAATCTTGAACTATTTTCCTATACATTTACGAACTCAAAGTTCAATTCTAGAGCTCAAAAATCCGAGAATGTCATTTGAGCCGAAGCCATTGAACAGATTTGAAAAGCATGAATGTATTACAACCTTATCCCATTCAATGTCTCTTCCTTAAATAAAAACATTGTCACTCAGAAACATTGTTCCATCGCTACCAATTAATAAATCAATACTAATTAATCCTTCTGTGTATAGGTACATATATTAACACCCCAGAGTTACAAATATGGATGACATGTGATTATATAAATTGCCTCACAAGGAATACATGGAACAAATAATAATGAAGTTGATATACTATATATTATTGTCGTTAAATAAAAAAAAAACACTAACTATATCTTGCGAATATACACACAATGGTATGTAACAATTCTGCACCCACAAACAATGGTATATGCATAGCTATACACCATAAACCATGTTATTGTTGCATTATATTCAAGCAAAAGTTTGATCGATTTTGGCAGAGGAACTCCCAAAAGAAAATCTGTATAGCTTCAGGAACAAATGCATAAGTTATATGGTCTTCTTACATCAAGTTACATGTATATACGAGTGGGCAGCAGACTATCCGTACATTTTGCTTCATCGAAATGACCATTGTCCGAATGTTTCCATTCCCAAAAAAATACACTTACTGTATTTTCGTCGGTTTGTGCACCATGTTGATCTGACAAGAGCCGCTATGATACTTCCATTTCTGTATCAGAACGACGATGCGATGTTGAGATCAGCCAGAGAGCATGGTCAGTGGATTTGCGCAGAGAAATGTCATTGTGAGCATTTCCGCCATCAAAATACCATCAATAATCTGGCATTGTACAGTATATAATACACGGAATAGCCATCACTGTCCTTTAGTCTACATTGCGGCATTTCGTTGATATTTCTATATACTTCATGTAGGCCTATGTTGGGAAAACGTGAGTGGCTTCCTATACATTTCATTTTATTCCCACGTATACATATACTACATCACCGAACCGGCTGATGACTGATAGTATTTCCAGGACAACCCAACGTTGGTTTCGGCGACCAAAATGAAATTTATGCCACACCAAACAGTGGCGTTTTGAATAGGAATGAAAAATGTCACCAAACGCCAGATGTAAAAATGCACTGCAATATTATTGCACAAGCGAAATAATATATAAACCCTGAATATATAGGAACGCCTTTGGGATCGCTATAACACCCTCTTCGCTCGTATCAAATGCATTCCATTATTTACGGACACTAAGGAAAGCAAGTGCAGTTCATTCAATCCAATCTTGACTTTCCAACCGCATTTTTATGCATTCTTTTCAAAGCTCAAGTGCGATTGCGTGTATCCTATCTTTCCATGTACAATAATAAATTACAAACCAGTCGGGATTTTACACTTGGGAATCAGATATACTAGAATTGAAAAGAGAAGGAATCGAGTACACTGAATCATTCACTCTATAAGAAGAATTGGATCCGTTTTGCACCCTTCGTTCCAACCAAAGTTACATATTTTAGGTGTAACATTATTAATAAGCATGTAAACATAATTCAATTAATTTATTAAGAAATTAACAATATTTTGTTTAAATTATCTCGCTCGTAGACGCGAAAACGGAAAATAAAAAGGGCATTTCTTATTAATAGAATTTGGTACGGGCAATGCAGTGAAAACAACCCAAAAAGCTACCCCTGCTTCGATTTTCGTTTGTGACGCATTCGTGCAAATCGCCTCAAAAACGCTTGTTTCTTACCTACTTTTCTCTGTAAAACGTGGGGTTTCAACGAAATTTATTACTAGTTACTATCCCGTACCCTAATTAATTTTTCGTTTCGACAAAATTCAGTCTATCGGACAAAATTTAAAAACGTATAAATAAAATATTAAAAATAAAGAAATTTCAACTTTAATCATTTTTTGTTTTCATTTTCTCGTTTTCCAGATCAACAAAAACTAAGTCAATTCGTGAATTACCTCACATAGTTTGTACTAAATTTGCCGTAGTTGACTAATTTTTGCTATACAACTTTCAAATTGGAACTAGCAGTTTCACTTTAACGGTTGCAAAGTTTGAAATATAGTAAGTAACCTTGAAGGTGGCGTCAAAGGTCATGTGTTATATGGGTGACGCCATTTTGTATTGTTTATATGTGGCGCCCTCTGCTAGGGTCTTTGACAACCTAAACATTCATCTACAACACTTTAAGAGTTTGTGTAGATTTCTAATATTTAAAGGCATTTTAAATTTCATATGGCAATATCGCGAACATCAACTCTGCTATGTTGTAAATCAGCAAGTTGGAATAATTGATATTGCATATACAATATGCCAGATAACGCACCAATTAATCAGTCATTGCGAGCAAAGTCTTGTATACCGCATTTGGCTAGCGTAGATCGCATGAAGCCAATTTTGGACATTGTGACACAAATATTGATCCATTTTCTGCGTGCATGTATGGCTACACATCTATATAGAGAGCTTGGCAATTTATATGCCAACAGCAACACTAATATAATCACAAAACTAGTCACCCCAAGCAAATAAGAGCGCTCACATCATCCACAAGACGTGCAAGTCTTGCAAATATCGGCAGACTATGATTGATTTGCTGTTCTTTCCCATTTCTGGTGGCCCATCAGGAACAAAGGAGAACGAAAGAAGAAAAGAGGAAAAAGGATGGAGTAACGGCAGCAGCCCAGAGATTGATTCTATGGGAAGATCGACAAGCATGTTGCAAGAGTTTTTGTTTCGTCGCTGCAATGGCGTTTCACGTCTTCAATTTTCTGCGAAACTAACCGAGAAGAAACCAATTTGGTGAACCCTTTCCTATGGACACCCCAAGTCCGATCCAATCTCTCTGTCTGTAATCCGAGAGCAACTTACGGGTCAGGTTCTCTTGATGAGCCAGATATTTCCTCTTTTATTTTCAAGCGTTGTTGCCAACTGTAGACTGATAAGAACGAAAATCGCTTGTGAAAAATGTTGTTCAGCAACAACGGAAGAAAAGTGTGTATTCCTCGCAGTTTTTATATCTCATATTTTGGAAATGATAAAGTTTATTTTATACTAGGACAATTTCTACAAATAAAATGTTACCCCACCTTCCCCCAATTTGAGTTATATATGAATGTGATTCACCAGAAGATGCTGTATGTGCATCTGAATGTGTCCGTCCCTTCATTTTCGGAAATATTTTCCATAAAATTCGAGGGATTTGTCTCATTACAATGTCAGCTTTAAATATCCAGGGGTTCAGCCACATGTATAATGTAGGCCTACATGAAAATTAATTATTATATTTTCGAATGAGAAGTTTAATGCAATTGCAAAGTTCAAGCATTTCATTGTTTCTATTCGACAATCGCAACAGTATATATGTATATTCTTTAAAAATATATTCCCAGTGAATTTAGGCCGGTGCACGAAATGTCATCGATTTTCAATAAATTGGGAAGCATAACAAGCGAGTGCTGCTGCAAGCTGCCATCACCTTCGCTATGGCCAAATAACTAATTTTCGGTTCTCGTCCTGCCAACAATTCTCTATGCCGCAATTTCCAATGCCCCAAGTGATCTGCGTTGATTGGATCAGGAGTGCGCAGGAGACGACGAAAACTACGATGACCTACTCAGATCGATAATATGCAATATATGGCGAGTGACTATCGGCCAAATCCTCAAACATATAGGCCGAAACGCGCTCATCTTCAATCTGCAAACAATTCCCTCCAACTGCCCAACTGTCAAGAGGAGAAACGTAAATTTGGCGCAACTTGAGGAGAGCAGATAAAACGATGTTTTGTGGCAAACCAACCAACTACTCCTCCCCTTTTCCTTCCCAGGATTCACCGCAACACTCGGCATGTAATATAATATTTGGTCAACTTAAATCTGAGGCATTAATCATGGACAAACAGGATCTCACAGAAGAGCGGTTTACGGCAGATGCAAGAGAAGTATACTATGTATAGCTAGATTAATTTTAGATGCCACACAAGTACCTAAGTAATTTAGCATGCAGAATATACGATAACTGTCTGAAATGCAAAATATTTCTCAAGAAGCGTAATAAACATCAATACCATGCCTTGGAAATTAAGAATTAATTTTTAGTTACTGTAATGATGCAATTGAATTAACATATTCATCAGGAAACCAAATTATACTCGAAATTACACTTTGTTATGCAAAAGAAACCAAGAATAGGATAACATGAATTAATTACAATAGTACAGTAATTCAAATATTCGATACTGTGCTTATACAGGGTGGAACAAAAGTCTGGAACCTTTTGAGTACCGGTTTACTTATCATACATATCAAAATTATAATAATGGGGACAAAGAGGAAGTCATGTGTGCGCTTTCCAATGGTGTCAAAAATTTCGAACGTTCACCACGTTTTCAAGGTCATCCGTGTTCTAACTTTTGAACCGTGCAAGTTAGGAGAAAATTTCGAATTAGGCGAGTGAAGAGCACACCTGAATTAATATAAAATTTGTACTTTGCATAATTTTCGTGCGTTTGCAAAACGTACAGAAATTTATGAACATTTACCAACGAAGTCGATATGAGCTGCAGTACAGCGCAGTTCATTTCGTAAAGGGTGCACGAGTCTGTAGGATTTCTAGACTACAACCTGCAACAGGATTCAGCGTCCTAATGTTTATTGTGATTAACATAATTTTGCATTATAACAGAAAAGAGCGTGTAACTTCCACATGAACATCAATAGTAAACAAAATACATCAATCAATGATGTGCTCAATGTGTTGTCCTTCTGCAGCTGCACAAAGTTGTGCACGATAACGTATGCAGTCTCGCACTGCACACACCCCTCACCAATGAAATGTCGCTTTACTGCAGCACACATCGACTTCGTTGGTAAATGTTCATAAAGTTCTGTACATTTTGCAAATGCACGAAAATTATGCAAAGTACAAATTTTATACTAATTCGGGCGTGCTCTTCACTCGCCTAATTCGAAATTTTCTCCTAATAACTTGCACAGTTCAAAAGTTAGAACACGGATGACCTTGAAAGCGTGGTGAACGTTCGAAAATTGTGACACCATTGGAAAGCGCACTTATGACTTCCTATTTGTCCCCATTATTACAATGTAGGCTGTCCAGAAAGTATTAGCCGTTTTTTATTTGATAGCGCTTTCGTTAGGTACACGACTTAATTTTTACACCTGATAACAATACGCATAAACAATGTGGGAATTTAACATCAGCGACATTTTATACTTTTATCTATTGGAGTAATTAGACCAGCAATATCTATTTTACAAGGGTTTTGACTGAAGTTTTAGGTTGGAATAAAGATGTGCTGGCCTAGAATAAAGTCAAAAAACCATAATACAATTTATGGATAGCCATTTGGTCTTCAATTATAAAAGACATGGCACTCTCATAAATCCCACTCTCCATCTTTGGTTTCCATCATTAATCCCAAAGTAAAACCACTCCTCTTAATAGCCTTCCCTTAGGGTATAGGGGAATATTTTTGCAAGCCCTTGGAAACTGAAGAACAAAAAAGGATCTTTCAAAACTTCATCACTATACGGAAGAATAAAAAAGGTGCATATATAGATTCCTTTCGTATCCATTGGTTCCCTTATTATGCAAGCAATCTTTGCATTTGAAGTATATACTACAGTGCTATTTTCTTCCGTGGAATGATGTAACACGTGACATTTGAATTTGCTATGTATAGAAGCAAAACTTCGGTGAAAACGAGATGTTATAAAAGTAATAGCCTAGCTGCTAAACCTCCACACGTGCATAAAGCATTAGATTACAGGATCCTGCTGCTAAAAGACGCCCAAATGCATTAGTGCCCCCTTATTAGCAACCCTTTCAGCAAGACATCACTGTTTTCTATTTCATATGCACAATATGCTTCACCCGCATTGAGGATTTTTGCATATTTGCCCGACAGCCATCGTTTTTCTGCAGGTTATGCAGCAGTTAATAAAAAAAATGACTTCATTGTCTGCATGCATCTATAGGTTCAAAATCGTGTCATGCTTAAAAAGCTCACATTCAGCAAAACTTACTTTGTCTATTTTTATACTGTAAGCAGCTGTGCAAAATTAGCGCATCACCTTAAGTTTTGCAAATAAATCGTTGCAAATAAACATTGTGTTACTGCATGCATATTGCATGCGTCGATTCTGCTGCAATATAACTTAGGACCAGTCCTGGTTTATTTCCCACGCAGCTAAATATCAATATACCAGGTGAGTCAGAAGTCCGGTTCGTGCTTGTGGTTATGTAAATGAAGCTTGGAGGAATGAAGGGAGATACATGAATGCGGAATTTGCAGGAGTCTTATACTATGATCAAGCACAAGAATCGACTAAAAGGGGTGGTTGGGGTGGGTTATTGGGGTGAAGAAATTAAAGACATGGGCACGAGAGTTGAGACTCTGCGGGGTGAGATTATGACATATACTACTCTTTAAACAGGGTGCCACCTGTACAAACGCTGCACCTGGTCAACCAAGTGGTACCCTGTTTAGAGAGTAGCATATGCATCATAATCGCAACACGCCGAGGCTCAACTCTCGTGCCCATTGCTTTAGCATTGCAATGACCTTGATAACATTGTCCAAGGTCACCAATTGGCACCCTGTCAGATGGCTTCCAACCTGCTCAATACCTGTCATGTGTGTCTCCATTCCTTTAAGGTTCATTTACATAACCACAAGCACGACCGGACTTCTGACTAACATGGTATGTACTATAACGCTATGTTGCATAAGTTTACCGTAAAATCTTGCTCTTCCATCATGATAATTCTGCAGAGCAAGGCTATGTGCAAGGTAATTTATTACCCATAGGAAAATTCGTATCTACATATATCAAACTACATACTATTGACCTTCAGATATAACAAGTACTGATAAATGGATATAGTGAAATCAACATTGCAATCAATATGTGCCATTCTGTACATGGCACAGCAATTATATTTTCCCCTTGGGACCTACCATAAACAGCTGTGTTTACACTTATTAATTCAGCTCAAATGAATTAATCTAAGGCTTATTCATAATTATTTAACCTGAGGATAGTTATTTAGTGTACATGCAGTTCATTACCCCAGTAAGTTTCAATCATATACTATACTGTGTATGCTCACAATAGCATGTATTTCTGCATCTGGATTGCAATTCTACCCCTTACCCTACTTTCCTATAATTAGATAATCTTGCAAATATATAGGGGAGACCGGGGATGGATGCACCACTGGGTATTATGCACCAGTCGATCTAGCGTTAAAACCACGTTTCT
>JAQFZQ010002340.1:0-14384 GCA_034696005.1 Glomeris marginata | reverse complement strand
ATGATCACGATAGATGCATAGCCCACCACTAAACAAGCATGAAAAATCTCAGCTCTGTGACTGCAACACCTGATTTTCAAAGTTGACAACTGTGATGCATCCAGTAATGTACAGTCACCACCAGGGCGACCCCTGTTGGCACGTATCGTCCCTAAAACCGGAAAGATGTTCCACCTTAAGTAAGTGAATAGGAAGTGGCATAGGGGAATTCCGAAAATCATATCGCACGTGACCTATGACGTCATCTTCAAGGTCATCCACGGTTTTGAATTAGGTTAGGCGCTTGAAGAGCACATCCGATATAGTTAATGAAAATTATTTTCAGAAAGTTTAGAACATTAGTAAACCGTTGATAAATTTTTGAAATGATGTATGATATGCACTGCAGTGAAGCAACGCCTTGTTTACCAAGGGTTGTAAGTGGATTGCTTATTTAGTATGTATGAAAATAAACCTTCACTGCAGCACACAGCAGTCATATTGGATCCTCTCATTTCAAAACTTTCTGTACGGTTTATAATTGCACCAAACTTTCTGAAACCACTTCGCCCAGAGTTTTAACAGTGTAGAGGCGGCTACAAAACACTTCCTTTCACTACATCTGTTTACATACGTTCAGAGCAGGTTTGGGAACATCTTCCTGTATGCCTTAAAAATGGCCGAGTTCCTTTTTGAATGAGTTTAAACGATGGACTGCCTCAAGATCACATTTGACATCATCAGTGGGATGGCCCCTGTCATGCCACTCTCTCAATTGCCAACATTTCTGTCCATCACTTTCTGCCCAAGTTATCAACAATTACCACAGACTTTTGCGCCACCTTGTATGTTCATACTCTACAGGGTTAGATACCCAAGGAGTAAAATATAAAAATTAAGGATGTAAGAATAATGCAGTACTATATTGAATCTCATAAATTGGATATACGCAGTATGTACTTATGGTATACATTTTTCCCAAGGAGATATATTTTCATTTTGGTTGCGTAAGGTGCAGTCTAGTGTATGATGAATGTTTGCATATATGTATATAATACAGTCTGGTGTTTATCAGCCAGAAAGTATGAATGTTGGATTTTTTGATATTAAAATAAAAAAGAAATGGGTTGGTTGTGAGTAGGAGGGGTGAATGTTGGGAGATGATGAGAAAAGGGGAATACATGAACCTGAGGGAGAAGCATTTGTCACAGCACCACAGAAACCATCCATCCATTGATGGATTCCCAAGAGTGTTTGCACGTCAAAAGTGTGCGCATTTGGGTTCAGGGCTCCATTTGTCTGTGTTTGCAGAGAAGGTGAGTGATGTTTGAAACCCCGAAAGGGCATCTCGGCTTTTGCACAACGCTTACAAACACTGAACTTGCCTCTCCAAACTCCAAATCTACTACTCATCATCACATTTGCAACAACACTTCCAACAACACTTCCTCCAAAAACAAAATCTTTCCACATTTAGGAAAAGTATGCATAAAATAACAATGCATCAGTACGACATTAACTTATATCTACATTGCACACACTAGCAAAATGTGGAAATACTAAGTGAAATCTTGATCAAGAGTGGTTGAATATTTTATTCATTTTTTGAGCTTATCATTCAATTGTACGTCTCGTTTCTGAAAATCAATTCCTGTTTTAAAAATTCATGAAGTTTAATGCACCTATAAGAAATGCAAGCAGCACATGCATTTTCGCACCTTTGCAAACATTATACATACTACCAATCAAAATTGTGCAGGTTTTTTAGGATACTGCATAAATTATAAAATTTGTATGAAATATTTTAACAATGCAGATGAGCAATCGAAGTCCACATTAGATAAACATATATTAGCAATCCTTTTCCAGACATTATTTAAAGAGGGAAATATTTCTAAAATTACATGGCGATAAACATGTTGCTTCACAACACTAAATTAATTCACTGGAAAATTCTCCAGGTAAAAATTAGGTTCTCCGCAGACTTACCTACAAATTCACAAGCTGAATGTTTACTATGAATGTATAGCTGAAGATATAATTTTGTTTGGAATTTTACTCTGCTTTAAAAATTAATTTTTGTGCATATCCATACAAAATTGTTATACGTAAATTGCTCATAACAGATGTAAAATGATGTTGTATCAAGGAATGTTGCACATGTATCTCACTCACCGAAGTGCTCCAGCAGCTGCATGTCGAACACGGTCACTGGGGTCAAATAGTAAAGAAGCTGCCACCTTTACAACATCATGTTGCAAAAGAGAACCGATGGCCTCTTTCTGTTCCGCCAAATTGGCCAAAATGTAACAGCCGCATTCCTTGTCTTCCACGCTTGCACTTTGAAACTAGAATAATAAAATATCTGCATTATTAGCCTCAATATTGCCACCTAATAATGGAAAATTCGCAACGAAAGTTTACCTTCTCAAAGATGTTCTCTATCACGGATGGTACGGGATCAGCAGCTGCTTCTTTAACACCTAAATCCGCCTCTTCTTTCTCGATATCTCGCACACTTGGAAGTCCGGTTGGAGATTCCGTGCTCGCTTTGTGTAATTTCTTCTTGGATTTACCCATTTTTGTACACGGATTCGACGACCACGCGGCTACTCGGCACCTAGGAGGCCGCCATGTTAAAAGCGATCACGTGATTCGTGCTCGATCTTGAAATAGCAAAGCCGGAGCGCCGTCGTTTTGATATCGCCGTTAGCAAAAGCGCCGTTAACTGCACTCGATTTCAAATGCTTAGTTTTTGAAATTTTAGCGCGGTGTTTGAATGCAATTTGTGTACCTTTTGCGCTATCACGATCTGCATGCTACAATTTTAATGTAAATTCAATATTAAAATGCTTTTTATGCCATTTGCATTATGGGATTCCATGCATCTATTTCGAAAAATAGTTCGATATATGTGACGTCACGCTAGTCTCACCTGTTGAAATGGTTGAACTTTTGGATAAATATACTGTAATGAGTCCTTGTCCTAGAAGAGTCTCTTTCACATTGGCACAAAAACCAATACATTTGGTTTGCAATTTATTAAATATAAAAACAGCAGATCAATATTGGGTGACATAAAAAATTACAAAATTTGTTTATTTTTTCCACAGAAAGCGCCAAATAACGATATATCTACACACGACTATATTGTCAATCCAAGCAGGACGGAACAACAGATAATAATATAATTATCACCGTAACGATGCGATAAATTGTATATTTTTTGAAAGGAAGAAATCCACTCCAGCACCTTTACCCTATACACCTCCATTACTGTTTATGTGCACAAAATAAATAACAACTATTATCATTATTCATAGATTGGTTATAGGTAGGTCACTGGGTCCATTCATTCGTGGATCCACGTACACCCAAATATGGAACCATCACAACATTGATTTCAAATGAAAAAGGCACAACACACCAGAGTCCAGTCAAAAGTCCTTGCACCAGAATACATCAGGACTATGTTATATATAAAAAATATAATCTATGTGAAATAATATGACATATAATTAACATAAAAATACATAGCTTTGGTAACCTTGAAAACTTTTGTACAATACCCACATTCATGCATCATGTATATGTAATTGTAACAAGCATTGTCTGAGTCAACCACATACAAAAATTCACTTCCTGGATCAAATTTTTACATCTCCAGAAACTGGAAAACCTAAAATTATGGAGGCTTGAGCTTTGGTTTGACCAGATTTCACTCCATAATCCAATCATTTGAATCATCATGATATAACCCTGTTCCTTGATATTCATTTTTCCTACAAATTGACTCAGATAATACTCATTACAAATCACCGGGTATTTCAAGCAGCCATTCAATAAATTGTTTAAAATACGTATATTACTAAATAAATTGTAAGGTTAAAAACCATTGCAGTACGACATTCAACACATTCACCAATTTATTCTGCAGTTGCCCATTTTTGAAATTGACCAAATGGAATTTAAATGTTTCCATAAATCGATTTATCACATTTCAACAAAGTACTACTATACGTATATACATATACTGTATATAGCCTTTGTGATAATTGAAACTTCAAAATTTGCAGGTTTATATTCCAACACAAACAAACCCACTATAATTTCAAGTCTCAAACAAAACAAACGTACATTGAAGTAACTTTGAGCTCATTCATATTCAAATATACAAATTAACACATCACTGAGCACCTGTCCATGGGCCTACTATGAGTACCACGAATACCATCAACTTGACCCATTGTTGACCTCTACAGCTAATGTTAAAGGCTCCTTTGGACATGGTGAAGGACATTCATTTTTCACTGTTGGACTTGACCTACTACTTGCACCAAATGGCACTTGGGACCTTCTCCTTCTAACTGTAGCTCCTGTTCCTTCCGAAGAAGAACAAGATGATGATGAAGATGGTGAAGAAGCTGATAAGGACACGCCCCTTTTCCCTCCACCATCATTCTCGCCATCTTCCTCCACTTGCTCCAGATCCCCTTCTCCTTCTGTCACTGCCTCCACTGAATGCACCTTTCTAAGATGCTCTGTGGCATGTCTTCTCCTGGAGAAGGTCTTCCCACATTGTGCACACGTGAATGGTCTCTCGGTTTTCACTTTAACCACTCCCCCAACTAAATCACACCTTTGCCGTGACCTCTTACCCAAACGAGATGCCCTCTGCTTCCTGTTGGTGCCAGTGGACTCTTCAGAGTTATGTCCAAGGGCGTGGTGTTTCAACTCGGCCCTGAAGAAGAATCTCTGATGACAGTGAGGCCTAGGGCACCCATAGGGCCTTGCGTGGAGGCCATGTTCCAAAACATGCTGCTGCAGGGATGCCGCAGCAGCGAAAGATGTTCCGCAAAGGTAGCACACGAATGCAGATCCGCCTTCGAAATTGTGTTCGATCAAGTGGCACTGTAACTTGGCAGGAGAATCAAAAACCCTTGGACATAACCTGCACTCGAGGCTTAAACCTTCCGCAAGGACATGAGTCGCAACATGAGCTTGCACTTCTTCCTCGGTGCTAAACGACATCTGGCACTTGATGCACTGGTAGGTTGTGGAATTGGACGTTGTGACGTCATCATGGCGTCCGTGTCTATAGCAGCTCTTGCACAACAGACTGGTAGCTGCCGAGGAACCATTGGGAACACTGCAGCTAAGATCCAATGCTTTCCTACATATGCAACAAGTTCTGGGTGGTTCCGCATGCATCAGGTGGAACTTGACATGCATCTGCACCTCCACATCAGTCATCAATGTCTGTCTGCACACAACACATGGTAAAGGTAGGCCTTGATTGTGATGCTGCTGCAGATGAGCGTAGTACTGCTCCTCACTTTTCAAGGTCACCTTGCAGGCGACGCACGTGCTGCCGGACACCACCTTACAATGGGTCAGTTTATGTTCTGCTAAAGTGGTAGCAGTTGGACATACTTCATCGCAAATGTTACATTTGTGTTTGCCACAGTTCACTGTATGCACCTTCATGTGGTTCTCAAGCTCTGACCTTGATTTGCAGGCCTCGTTGCAGTACGCACAGTACAGACTTAATATAGGATGACCGCCACAGCTACCACCACTGTTACTTTTCGAACCACCTCCACCGGAAGTGCCACTGCTACCGCTTCCGGAAGACCTTAACGCATGTGCTTGCCTTCGGTGAGCTGCAAGGGTCGACTCCGAACTAGCTTCCCAGTCGCAGACTTCGCATCGCCGCGATTGGTTGATGGCGTTATGGTTAGTGGTACTTGGTGCCCCCGCTGTCGAGGTCGTTGTTGTTGTCGTTGGTGGTGACGGTTGTGACTGCGTTGGTGGTGGTGTTGTAGCCGTTGGTCGTTTTGATTTGGCCGATGAAGTTTTTGAAGGAGCGCCGGTCACCTGAGACACTTGGGAATCGCCTCCACCTGGAGGAGTGGAACGTACAGTGCCACCAGATACATCCGAAGCATGTTTGGCCTGGATATGTCTGTCCAGCAGGAATTCAACGTGGAATGCTTCGTCGCATAAGGTGCAAGGGAACTGCTTCTGATGAGTGGTCAGGTGACATTGGAGTTCGAGTTCCGAGGCGAAGGCAAAACTGCAGAAGAGGCAGCGGAATGGCAGAGCCTTCCTAAGGTGAGACACCTTCACGTGAAGCTGGAACTCCATTTCGGAACGGAACACCGAGGCGCATGCGGTGCACCGGAACAGCCTGCATTCGTTGCTGTGCTTAACGGCGAAATGTACTTGCACGCTTACCTTGTGAATGTTCAGCATTTGTGTCAGCATTGGTGAGGAAAACATAAATAATAACACATTGTGAATCTCATATAGTATAATACTGCGTTTACCCGATGGGATAATCCATAAATTATGTCATTTGACAGAATGGTAATATTTAAGGGGTAAAGACAGCATTCTGCGAGAAGATATCAAAAATTACAAGTGCCACTGCCTACCTTGGAGTCGAACACATCCCTGCAGAGGGCGCAACGGTACAGATGGTGCGCATGGATGTCCATTAGGTGCTTCTGCAGATCATCTGGCTTTCCGAACAGTTTCAGGCACTTCTGGCAGCCGTACTCCGTAGCCGCAGACAGAAAGTGGGAAGCTGCGTGCGCGTCTAGTTGCTCATCGGTGGCCATCTCTGCTTGACACTCTGGGCAGGATAGCTTCGGAGCAGAAGCCTCATCCAAGTGGGTCTTCAGATGAGCCCGGAACGCTTCGAACTCTGGGAACGCAGCATTGCACTGGTTGCACAGTAACGTTGTAGATGGTTTATCCGAAACCACTGCCTTTGTTGTTGATGGTGTTGGAGACGAGCAATTGCCAGACCCACCATGAGCCAACCTGATGTGGTCTGCGAGGGCCGAGGCAGACTGCAGTCCCAGAGTACAGTGAGGACAACAGTAGACATCTGAAGAATTGCCGGACGAAGCCAACACATCGGAGAAACTGTGCACCGATAGAGTATGCTTCTGCAGGGCGGTCACTGATGTGCAGGTCATTGTGCAGAAGTGGCAGCCAAGGGGTGTGGAAGGACTCGATGACCGAAGTTGGGAGGGTTTAGAGGAAGTTGCAGATGATGTGGTTGCGGTTGAAGTTGCAGTCGCAGTTGCACGGGGTCTGGGACTGCAAGGTGCTGGCTGGATGGTTGGGTGTGATGCAGCAATAGGTGCATCGCCGTTGGAGATTGTACCATGCATCGCTTGTACATGGAGCTGAAGGGCATCAACAGTGGAGAACCCATCTTTGGTGCAGTATGCGCAAGACAGGCGAGGCGAATTGCACATGTCCATTGGTGAAGAGGTCTTCGAGCGGATCCCAGTGCAAGTGCCCTCATCCAGAGATTTGTCTGGAGACTCTGGGCTACTATGTCCGATCAAATGTGCCTACAATTATCCATAACAATATATAATATTCACATTTGTTTATCCATTTAAATATAATTTTCTATACTCAAAAAATAACTTGGCAAAAACCACCCATTGATGCATTCTAATGTAAAACAGAAACTTCGAATCTACAACAGTAAAATCCGTTTATAGTCACCGATTGTTAGCACACTTTGCTTATGTACTATACAGACTGTTAATTTCAGCACATGCTGCATCTACATTTGAATTGCCTTCAAGTTGACTGTAAACAGAGATAACTGCGTGCACCGATGTGAAATTTAGGCAAAAAGCAGGCTACATGCAACTCGTGCAACAGGTTGACAAGAGCATACATAGTACATCGCATAGAGCATGGTGTTTTAAACGGTTTAGGTACCTGCAACTGGTGCGGAGTGCCTAAGATCATGGGGCAAATAGGGCACCGAACGCCTAGCAACTCCTTTTTGTGGTTCTAGCAAACAGTTTCCGGGTGCGTGTTACATAACAGTACAAACATTCAGGCAATTATGCAACAAATCGACAAATAATAATTAAAAACAAATAAACAACAACAAAATGCGAATCCTTTCACATGCCGCGGTTTCACACCGCATCAACGTGCTAGTCAATGTCTAGCATTATACCAAGTGTATCCCCATTGGAATAAAATCTGGTAATTATAATTTGCCAACAAGTGCTTTACGGTGCTTACTAAATAGTGTGCTAGCATATACCTGCATGTGCGAAGTGAGGGCAGCCGCAGTGTTGTAGCCCCGGTTGCAAACGGTGCATTGGAACGGTTTAGCGTTGTCATGAGTCTTCATGTGTATCTTGAGGTGATCGCTGAAAACCGACCGAACGGTTACACCATACATGGATTTTTTCTTTCAATAGTATTACAAATGTCCATCACTCTTATGTATATTCAAGTTTTCCCGTTATTCCTCAAATGGCGTAATTACTACATGCACTCACTTTACTAACCCATGCCCCAATAAAGAAGAAAAAATGCAGCGTGCATAGATTTCTTATACACCTGGTACACATACATTTTCCACGTGTCTGGAATGTCACAGCGTCAATAATTTCCATTGCAGTTGTTGCAGTTTCGTATTTTCTGGCGGCAAGGATACATCAGCCGAGGTATAATAAGGGCTCGTACGTGCATAAAATTGCTTTTACGATTTTACTTATCGATTAGAGCTGCAACAATTTTTCGCACTACTTGTGAAGATATCGCATAAGCCGTGTATAAAACTACATAGCCATGTAAGCACAAGTGGAAATTCTTGGCGGTGTGATTTTCATACCATACACGGTATGCTATTACAGGCATTAAAAATGTTAGAAAGGGAAATTGCAGTTAAATTAAAAAGTATGTTTTATTACAAATGTTTAGTTAGCATTGACTAAGAATACTTGCACCTATAGGTACCATTAAAACTCTTAGGAACAATTTACAAAATAAACCAATAATGATTAAAAAAATCCACATGTCCCGAGTCTCTTATCAATTTAAGTACTTGGTCTATGAACATAGTTGCTGAATACAATTGAGCAACTTAGTGGATCATGGTGCAGCGCAACAAGATGGAAACATATAGGAAGATGGCCCCAGCGCAGAGGAGCGCAAAGTGCTGCGAGTGGCCTCTTACCGCACAAGTAATCGATTTTTGCGTCAGAAATGATAGCAGTGGTTATTGTGTTGGTGGTGTATAGCAGTGGAGAATGGAAAAGAGATAGAAGGAGAGGCGGGTACATTACCACCTTCTCGAGAAGGCCGAATCACAGTGCGGACACCGGTACTTCTTGTCACCCGTGTGGAGCTTCACGTGTCTGTCTCTGCTTCTCTTATGCTTGAACAACCTGTGGCAGAAGTCACACTTGAACGGCATCTGGTCACTGTGGCTCTATCAAAAAGCAAATCACAATTAAACACACCAGTTGGTATACCTAGTAGTCATTAAATTCATTTACACACACCTGCTCGTGTCTCTTCAGGTAACTGAGCCTGGGAAATGCCTTGGTGCAGAACTGGCAAGCATAAGGTGTACCTTCAGTTACCCCCAGCGTGAAGCTCAGGTCCAGGTCAGGATCTGGGTCAACTCCAGTGGGCGTGGCGCAGCTGGACGGCGATAGCGATTGGTCGTCACCATCAGCAATGTCTGATGGCCAAGATGCTGGGTCTTTGCAATCTGTAAAGGGACACAAAATCTGTAGTGATATTTCAAAATTTTTGATCCCAATTACCTCACACCATCCATGTATAGTACCAAACTTTATTCAGTATAATCACTCTTGGTATAATAATGGACTATATAGATGAAGCTAATGTCAAAACAGATCGAAAGTAGGGGAACAATCTATAAATCAGCGGCAAAGTCATTAACGTGTCATTAACGTCTTCTGTCCATCAGTGAGTGGTCCACTGGTCCACCCCATAATTTCCTTCAAGTAATTACCGCCATTTTAGTAGTAGGCCTGTGTTATATAAACATTGATCTTAACGTACCGGTACTGTACCGATTCGCACCTGATGCTCATTCTGTAGATTGATATAGATGCTGCATCTGCATCTGAGACTCTCATGGGAACGTCCAAAAGATGGAGGAGAGCCGATCCAAAACATTCATTCATCACTCTTCACGATCAAATCATCACTCATCATTTTTACATTAGCCGAAATTTCGTCATACCGGTGCTCTGAAAAGTATTTTCTTCAGACCTGCTACACCAGACTTCACCATTGCACTTCACTGTTCAATGTGGCAACATAATTGCACCTCACTCGTGGGAAAAGTAATAAATATTTCTGAAAAATATGCTCAGCATTCACTCACTTGGCATTCACAATGATACTTATCAAGGGCCCATTTTATTACTAAGCTAAGTAAGTAGCTATCAAATTAATAATGCTATTATAATAACGAATTCAACAAGTATATTCGTATAACGAATGCTAATTGTGAGCAACCTCAACTGTTTGTATCGATTACAGTATCGACTTGTACTTTATATTGTAATTCATAACTTAAAATGCTCATTTCAAAACCTCACATGCATTGAAACAGGAAGCTTCTATACGGTGCTATGCAAATTAGCCATACTTCAACTACATTTCACAAATATTATCACATTGCCTCATCACCATACACAGGGGCTTTATATGCATAAGTATCGGAGAGCATAATACGTGTTCAGGTTGCAAGAATAGTTTGCAAAGGGTCTACATTTTCCTCATTTTCAGCGAAATGCAGAAGCATATTGTTATGTATAAAAAGTCGTCCGCAGTGCCATCTATAGGCCTTGGTCATAGTGTGGGTCAATGATAATGTCGACCACGGTGGAAGAGTATTCCACTTTGCAAGTAAATCATGATATTGTTTTATAAATGGGAGGAGTTTGAAAACTGACATCACAATGTACGTTCATTCAACTTGCAAATTTATAACTATATGCATGTATATAAGTTTAATTCTTCCACAGTGCTGTAGACCATCTTATGAACATCAAATTTCATTTGTGCATGATTAGCATTTATATCGTATTGGGAGATGATACGTGCATTCGAGTAATTTACCACATGCCGAAATCTTATCATGTCCATTTTGTCATACATATAGAAGAATCTTTGCTTACTTTTCATAATGCAAATTTCAAATACGTATGTGTACGTACGTTGTACAGTTCCTGAAATCCCTAACGACATGCGTTTTGAACCGTTTCATGCGTGGGCGTTCTCGTTTTTCGTTTCACACAATTTCCTCCTGTCTTCACAAATGAAGGGATTTGCAAATTTCCAAAATGTGCACAGTATTGATGCGAATAGTCGTATAGAGAGTGCCAGTGTACAGAGTCCCTTGGGACAAAGGGAAGAGAGATAGATAGAGAAAGCAAATGGCACCGGCGCAAAATGGCGGCGCTACGCACAAATAGGTCTGCAACCAAAACAAGAGGCAAATTTTTATACAGGCAAAGCATGGAGGCGAGTATAAAAGCGTGATGGGGGCCGCTAAGGTGCACCGAGCGGGGATAAAAGCGGCGGAAAAGTGCGATCGGGGAATTAAATAGGCTTTCTCATTAAAGGCCAGCCCTCATTGGGGGCCCTTTACACGGAGTCGGTGCATCGTCAAACTTCTCTCTCTCCTAGAAGCTGTAAAACCCGCATGGTCTATCGTCTAATCACCAGCCACCCGGCACGTGACCATCCTCTGTCCAATCAACGCCCTTCATGCAAATCGGCCCGTGGGAAAGCGCTGCATCAAAGCATATGTATATATGGGCCCCAAGTAGAAACTTGCATGCAACAATTGATTGAAATGCACGTAAAGTAGTTCAAGCAGCACAGAGAATACATTTCCGCGCAATTAGTGTAAAATCGTATACGTTCCTCATACAATGGTAAAAGAATCATCGATTATACGGTTGCAAACCCAGCCGTTCAAAATACAGTGGAACCTTGGTTTGCGAGCATGATTCGTTCCGGAAACATGTTCGCAATCCAATTTTCCCATAGGAAATAATGGAAACTCAGATGATTTGCTCCAAAACAAAAAAATGTTCATATATAAAATTCATGTAAGTAGCATGTAAGCCGCTGCATGCCTGCAGATATAGGCTATATCTTGCAAGGGAATAGAATGCGGCAATTCCTGATAGGCTGGTTCGGTCTGGTTGCTTAACTTGCAAATAAATACTGGGCGACATCACAGGGCCAATAGGAATGCTACATTTGTACATTCCATTGAAATGGCATGGCATCCACATGTTGTGTCGATCTTGATGGATAATTTCGCTACCGGTGACTTTCAGTGCAATTTTAACTGCAATTAACGTTAATCATGAATCTGGATAGTCCACAGTGAATGACAACGTGAATGTAAACAATTTCAATAAAGCCTGGGCGCACTGCGGCTGTATTTGCCGCATTCGACACTTGCAAGAGAGTATACAACTGCTGTTCACAAGTTTAGAAATTTAGCAAAATTGTATGTGAAGTGCAGCTCCCATGGCAAAATTCCTGCAATGAAGTAATTATTCACAGGTCCACTGAAATCTGCATTGTCGTTGCTTCTTGGTGAGATGTGGAGTGACTTTTGGCACTCGTGCTATGAAGCCCAAATCTTACAGCCTTCTTTGGGCTGTTGTCTTGGAGATATTGGTTTCTTTAAACTTTGCTATGGGAATGCACAATGGTTTTGCAACTTTCTAAACTTTTGCATCACAACTATAACCTTTCTAAACTTTTGAACTAATCATGAGTTACTCAATAGGAACTGGATGCATAAGTAGGTAATGAGTTTGGATGGTTTGGATCGTTAATTTTATTGCCATTTGTAGGTCAGATAACTGGTGCACATTTCTATGTTCTCAAACCTGTGAGTAATTACTTCATTGCAGGAATTTTGCCTTGGGAGCTGCACTTCATATAATTTTGCTAACTTTCTAAACTTATGAACTGTAGTTGTAGCATGAAAGTGGAACCTTGAAAGACTTCTTACATATACTGCAGCACTGTCTGCCAAACGTTCTGTAAGCTTCTGCATGCCTGCCACGTTGCAGAGTTGCTACAGGCATTCTGCACATGATGTTTTTTGTAAGTGATGTTTGCTCGTCTTGTGAAATATGTACTCGCAAACCGCAAACCAAGGTACTCGTAATCCGAGGTTCCGCTGTAGTGACTAGGTTATTGCAAAGTGGAATGTGACGAAATGAACTGCGACTTTAGTCTGGGCATGCACCAAGTTTGTATACACATAAAATGACCACTCATCTATGTGGTCACTAATGTCCAATGCCTGAAGCAGGGCTTATCTGATAACATCATCCACAAAGCCTTTACGTTACATATCAGCTTTGTTTTGCTGGTGAACCGCTTCAGGCATGCAATGGGTATACCACATGGATGACCACACAAATCGCGTTTCCGGTTTGGGTCGGATCGGGTCGATAAGCCTAATGTCGATAAATATTTGGATGCTGAATATGCGACATCCGCAAAAAAATTCCTCATCGTCTTGCTGTTCAATTCCCGGGAGAGACGCGCCAAAGTCAAAATCTAAATTGCTGTTGCTCGCTTCATAATTCTCAATTATTCCGACAGACGGCGCTCCCACTTATTTATTTACACGCTTCACTTACACGCGAGCAACGAGTCCGGTCGCCGATGACGTCACACTATCACCAATTAAGCACCGGTTTAATGGTGATTGAGGTCAGGGGTTGCGCACCCGTCCCGCCTTCAGGGGGCTTCCTCAACCCCCCCTTTTACTCCCCCTTTCCCCCCCCTACCAAGCTCATCTGCAAACAATGCGGCTCACCGCGTGACGTCACCTCACCCCCCTGGAGCCACCGAGAGCAAAGCACAGAGGTACGATTGGGGGAGTCAGGTGGGCATTGTTGGCCACTTCCGGCGGCCGAACAATGACGTGAGGGGCCCGTCCCCTTCGCAGGAGGTCCTTGGGTGTATATGTAATGTGTACGATAGGGTTTAGGGTGGTACGCGGCTGTTGGCCTCAGATGGCGGCGGTTGGTCGGAGCGCCGTCGAATGTTAAATCACTCGGGAATCATTTCACAAATTTACCGCCCAATTTCGTTTGCCGCAACCGCACCTCCTTTCCCTTGCACGTTGTCTGCGCAACCGCATCGACGTGTTGCCGAGGAGTAAAGTGGGTGGCTGGCGAAACAGGTGGTGGCACACAACAATAGGCCACGCCTCCTAATTTCCCATTCAAACCTGGAATTTTTACATCATACACAGCTCTAGTCTTTGCAAAAGTGCCCGTCGCTTTTACATGAACAAACAACGACTGCAAACAAGTGTATACCATGACATCAGGGACCATCCATAAATCATGTCATATAATCATTTAGGGGTGGTTGGAGTTGTGCTATACAGTATGTGTAAAGCGGGACATGAGGGAAAATTGATGGGGTATAGGGTCAGGTAGGGTCACAAACAGTATGTCTGGTATAAGCCCTAGTTCACAAAGGCGCGACAACGCATGCGTTGTACGTGCGTCATGTGTCACTTCGTACGTTAGGGGATG
>JAQFZQ010002339.1:0-14388 GCA_034696005.1 Glomeris marginata | reverse complement strand
TAATTATTTTATCCGGCCCGCAAAATTCAAAACTTGCCGCCATTGCTGCTGACCAATAGGAAGGCTGAGATACGTGACGGAGGCGTGACGGCCGACCGTTTGCTGGAGCGCCGTTATATCTAGAAATAAACGAGAAATAAATGACATACTACATCATACTTTTCGACTTTATATTCATAGAAAAACACACACGATTAATTAATAATGGAAATACGCGAGTAAATAGCTGAAATTGTGATGATTTACGTACATATCGATCGATCTAATGACACTGTCCTTCTTCATCACCACGTCCTTCTTTCAAATAAACCAGTATACAAACGACTTCATTGGTTGTTTCTGTTTCTTTATTTATCACATTTACATCTTCAATGTATACAATAAACATTGGTCAGTCACATGACGTACTGTAAACAGCAAATAGGTGGTTTATATAACAAAAATTCTGTTATGTGACTCTCGGGTTCAGTTGCTAACTATTTTAATACAACTCCAACTGATAGGAAAATATTTAAAATTTACAAAAACCGAGGAAATGAATGCACAACAAAATACCTTAACAAATTTTAGGATAATCAGCAATTCAACTGCTAAATTACTTTCCTGTTGTGAAACCTTGTCAGTTCACCTTTAAACAAAGGAAACTTTTTCATCCTCCATCTGTAGACTACGCGGATCAAAATATGATTCACCATCTCTATTACATTAGTGAGGTTTCTAAGATGCATCTGCACTAGGTGATTCACATGTCTAAGCTGCATCTGTACATGGTTATAAGTAAGTTGCCTAAGCTGCATCTGTACGTGAGTGTCTAACCATTGGAACCTTCGAATAATAGGACCAATTGACAGGTGTCTATACAATTTAACTCATCAACTATTTTAAGAATATGCAAAACAGATTCCAATACATTTTCTTTTTCTTGTTCTGGTTTTTCCTCACAGTGGGTATTGTTATTTAGCCTCTTTGACCTCTTGGAGCCATTAGGGAGCAATTTTGAGGGGCAGGTGCATGGTGCTGGGTGTCAAGTGGCAAGAGAGGTGCACCCGAAAAGTGGCACCTGCAGCATCACAATTTCATCACTCCATTCTTATGTTTTGCATTTTCAAAAACGTAGTTTGCATCTGACCTAAATACAGAATGAGAAACGAATAAATAATGCGAATAAATAAAGGACGATAAGAGAAATGCATAACGAATAAAGAATGAATAAAGAATGAATAAAGAATGAGCAATGAATAAAGAATAAAGAATGAGAAATGAAGAATGAAGACTAAGGAATGAGAAATGAAGAATGAAGACTAAAGAATGAGAAATGAAGAATGAAGACTAAGGAATGAGAAATGAAGAATGAAGACTAAAGAATGAGAAATGAATAAATAATGAAGAATGAGAAATGAATAAAGAATAAAGAATGAGCAATGAATAAAGAATAAAGAATGAGAAATGAAGAATAAATAATGAGAAATGAAGAATAAATAATGAGAAATGAATAAATAATGAAGAATGAGATATGAATAAAGAAAAATTAGAAATTACTAAAGAAAAATTAGAAATGAATAAACAATGCAAATGAATAAAGGCTGACAAATGCATAAAGAATAAAGAATGGAAATGAATAAATAATGCGAATCCATAAAGTATGAGAAATGAATAATGAGAAATGAAGAATAAAGAATGAGAAGTAAATAAACAATAAGCAATACATAATGAACAAAGAATGAGAAATGAGGATTGAATAATGAATTAAGAATGAGAAATTAAAGGTGAACTGACAGGGGGTTTTGTAAGGTACCCTAATAATTGGTTTGTAAGTAGCTATTTGTGTCCCTTGTACACTGGTGCAACCAGAAATCCATTACAAATTGAAGAAAAAAAGTTATACGCTCAGCCGTTTCTCAGTTGTTCGCAAGTCAGTACCTTTCTCAGTGCCTTTTCCATAGAAACCATAGAAACGCTTTGCTCGCTGCATTCGGTAAAACGCGTATAACCTTTTTTTTTAATTTGTAATGGATTTCTGGTTGCGCCACTGTATAAGGGACACAAATAGCCACTTACAAACCAATTATCAGGGTACCTTACAAAACCCTGTCAGTTCACCTTTAATAATGAAGTAAGTAAACTTTCGCGCAAAGGGTAGGGGAAGTCAACATCAGCTCTATGCACAATATATTGACAGCCATGTTTAATTCAACAGCATTTCCAAACAACTGTTATTTTAAACATATTCACATTCCTTATCCATTTTCAGAGTTTTTTCTTTCCTATTCCCCTAATTTTTCCAAATAACTTCCAATTTAAAAGAATTCTTTACCATGCTGTTACTAACCTGAATCAATCCCATCATGGCACATACGATTCCAAGAAGTATATAAGTGGTTAGCTGTCACTCAGCAGATTCTTTCACACCTTTCAGGTACGTGTTGGACAGCAACGCTATCTGTCTTCCACTGATGCAACCGTACGTGTTGCAAAGTCGTAAAAAAACACACATACTTCTGAATGTCCCTTCTAACCCTATGCCAAGTTTCACGATTAAATTGTAATTGCGAACTGAGAATAAAAATTAAGTCGGATACTTTTTGGACAGCCCTCGTATATGGTGACAAAATCATGGCATCAAACCGAAAGGAAGTTTCTTATACCTAAACAAAATTATACTTTCTTAACAATCGTTATGCTGTAGCATAAAAATACAATTACTCACCAAAAGTTATGTTTGAATTCAACACAATAAACTGCTCAATGAAATGTAAACAATAAAAGACCAATCCTGAAATTATACATGAATCATATCGAATGATCAAATTTCCTATAACAAAATTTTTTGAATCAATTATTTCATTTCCATGTATATTACAATAAAACATTTGTAGGATAGTCCTACGGTCCTTTAAAAAACAAATGTCAATTTATACCTGCACCGGTCTACATTCGGACCCGCCTTCAAAAGTGCCGCAATGCCATTGTGTTTAAGACGGGTCCGAATGTAGACCGGTAAAGGTATAGTAACTGAATCACCCACATCGGCAATGTCATTATTCGCTAGTGAATATTTCACAGTACGGCTGCAGTGTGCATAAATATTACTTGTGGCTCACATTAATGTTCACGAAGTAACTTTTGTTGCCGTCTCGCTGAATAATTATACTTTCAACATGCACCGCATTAATTTGTTATAAGTGCGCTGATATACAAAAGGAGCATTACCTTTGCCAATATCACAATCATTGCACTTATTGTATTCACACCAGCAAAGGGACTATTGCAATGTGACATGTACCAAAGGCCATGCGGTCGAGTATGCACCGTGTTTAATGAAACTTCAACTTGTAACATTGATCCAGCACACCCAATCTGTGTGGAGGATATGATGGCTGTACATGTTGAACGTTGTCAATCATTAGTAAATTATTTGCAGGTGCATCACTAACATTTATTAATTGTTAATAAAAACTAAGAGCTGGCAATAATGTGCATTAACATCGACCACTTGACTCTTCTGTGACCATCATTGTATTAATTAGGTACGATTGAAAATAGTTAACACGAAATTATGATTTATCCTTTATATTTTCATAAAGGGACATTCAAACGAAACATCACAAAATATACATTACATCATAGTTTATGCGAATTGGTTAACAACGTAAATTACAGTTTTTACATTGCATTTATGTAGTACATGGCATGTATTCTTTCATTAACTAGTGACTACGTTCTGGTTTAAAATAACAGATTTTTAAAATTTTTATGACAAGTTAAGTATTTCACTTTGGAAATCTCTCTGCTATTAGAGCAAATAAAGCAATGGATATTCCAATTCCAACAATAGCAAATGTGAACCAAGTTTCTGAGTATGTAATAATTTTTGTTGCTGACAGTTCTTCTTGGGTTAATGAGGAGTACCTTTTTCGGTAAGCTTGAAAAATTCCAACTTCCCTTAGTCGAAGAAACCTGAACAAAGATCAGGAGCTTGTGTGGCGTATTATGTACAATTGTGGACACAAAAATTGTTGCGTATGGTGTGCTGCCGGAGAGCTGACTGATGCAAACGGGCTGATCAATGTGAAGAAAGGGGGGGGGGCGCAGTGTTGCGAGGGTTTTGACGGCATTATATTCCCTAGGTTGGTAGAAGGAGAGGTTCGCTCATGCAACTTTTCCTGTGACGTCACTGGATCCCATCGCCCCTGGACATTTAATTTTACAATCATCTGAGTTTTGGACTTTGAACGTTTGCACGGTAGAATCATAGCAGTGGGATCCAGTGACGTCAGTTTCACACAACTTCTTGCACACGCAGTGTTGCATGAGCGAACCTTTCCGTCTACTAAACTTGTTATATCCCCCCGTCGCACCCTCACAGCGCTTGCCCCCTTCACATCGATCAGCCCGGGTTTTTTGTTAGTTCACGCCGTCGCCGCTTATGGCGCTTGCATCAGTTGCTTCTCCGGCAGCACACGGTATGCGACAATTTTTTTGTCCACAATTGTACACATTAGTATGCTACAACACATTACATGTGAGAAAATGCATCCAATAATAAGAAGTCTGAAAGAGATCTAACACTCGCTGGAAATTGGCAAATGGGATTCTTTAATTTGCCTACACGTGGATGGTATCGAATTCGCTGTGAACCATATTGATCTGAAGCAAAACCTACTTTACTTCCATTCAAAATAGCTTCAAATGCTATATCTGGCTGAGTGTAACGGAACAAATAATCGTCCATGAAGGCTTTTTTATAAACTGGGCATAATTCATACATCTGGAAAATAATATAATATTTTAGCAACTTGACATTATAATTCCACATTTTCCTTTGGGGTCATTTTTTTACCCAAATGGCTTTTGGGGTACACAAAGTTTTTGTGTTGTTTTTCTAGGGTTAAACAGGTTTCAAAGCAAAAACTTCTGTGCCTTGATAGATCCTTTTCGCGCATGCACGGGAGTGGTAGAGGTAATGATGATCGTAGCGGTTGTTGCGTATGGCAGTTGACAACGTGAATGAACATAATATGATATGATGCATGTATAGAGGCAAAAGAACCTTACAAACTTATTTACTTTGAGGGATCATGTATTAAAAAAACATAAAATTCCGTTTCTGCGACACGTACAGCATACAGACAATTCGTGCAATGTTGAAAACAAATATAAATGAAACAAATTTAAAATAAACTATAGCTGGATGAAGATTGCTAAACTCATAAAATATTAAATGCATGACTTACATGTACATAT
This sequence comes from Glomeris marginata, assembly GCA_034696005.1. NCBI lineage: Eukaryota > Metazoa > Arthropoda > Diplopoda > Glomerida > Glomeridae > Glomeris > Glomeris marginata. The sequence continues at coordinate 9,144 of JAQFZQ010002339.1, read as the reverse complement.
ACACACACCAGCAAGTAAAACAGCTACAGCTCCCTACTACCATGGCCAATTCCGGACATGCACAGTTGAGCGTGAAATGGGTCGATTGGTTGGAATAAAATCAGGTCAAAAATAATTGACCAATTTAGTAAGAGTGTCCTATTACCAATATGTAGGCCATGTTGCGGATAATTGTGCAGACCTTTTATCAGAGTTACTTTATCTGCAAGATTTGGGGAGGAGCCTACTCCCCCTCCTTCAACGTGTAGCAAGTAGGGGAGAGGGGAAATTTTCAAAGAAACCACACGCCTGAGGGAGAGGTTGGCTCCTCCCCAAAGCCTTGTAGATCCAGTAAAGCCTGGTTCACATGCACGCGTTTTGACGCGCGTCCAAGGCACTTCATGCGTTCGGAGGTGCGTCGTTTGATGCGTCAAATGAGAACCAACTCGCGGCGCAAACGCGCGGCTCGTGACGTGCCGCATGAACACGAAGTTCAAAATTATGAACTTTGACGCACCAATTTGTACGTCAAAATGGCGGGCGCAAAATGCGCTTGCTCGTTCGTTGATGAATATGTTCGCTAGGTGGAAAAATAAAATAGTTTGTAGACTTAAAATACGAAAAGAAGTTGGATTGCACCGAATTTAATGTAGATTACACATTTTAGAGCAGAGATGCTCAAGTAATTCGATCGCAAAAATCTAAGCGAGGGTAGCTGCAAAGGTTCCTTCACTGCAAAGCCCATGCGAAACCCTATCTCGTTTATATCATTACCAAAAGATGGTGCCACTGCTGACGCGCGGCAGTGACGCGAACATGTGAACGAAAACATGCACGCGTTCCGCGGCAGTGACACTGGAGTCTGCTGGCGTCTCTGCCGCTCATTCTGCCGTGCACCACGACGCGCGTCGATGACGCGTGCATGTGAACCAGGCATTAAGCCTAGTTCACAAAGGCGCGTCAATGCGTGCGTTGTACGTGCGTCAAGCGTCACTTCGTCTGTTAGGAGAAGCGTCAATTGTGAACGTGTTTCAGGCGTGAAGTGCGACTGTGCCGCGCAGCAGAAGGTGCGTCCTCGCTGCGCGTCGTAAAGTGCAGCAGTGACGCACGACAGAACGCACAGCAACGACGCGCCTTTGTGAACTAGGCTTTAGGCAACTACCAATATATCGCAGTAATAATATCCATGACAAGGACGTTATTTTTCAACTGACTGTCAGCCAATGGCAGGTCATGTGAAATCGGTCCATTTAAATATGCAATGCAGCTAAATAATAAGGTTAGGAAGCTGCTTTCACATGATTGATTACATTTTAGTATGCCCCGAATTTACAGAATTTAGAAATGTAGCATAATTTATTTACTTAATCGGATCTGAGAAGCAAAGCTACGTTCAAATGCTCAATGAACAGAGTGAAACAGGTCAACCTAGCTTAGTTCCACATTTGTATAATTTAGTAACTTTGTCGATACAATCCAACTCATATACTCACAGCATGCATATTGAAGAAAGTTGTCAGGTCGTAAGATAACAAAACGCTTTGCCTTGGGCCGATGAGAACATCACTCACATTGCTTAAAGGTAGCACAGGTTGATGATCTAATACTATTTTTGTGAACATGATCAAATAAGTGTTTAACATCATAAATAAAAAGAAATTTAAAGCCGCAAGAAGCCATCTTGCCGTTACGTTTGGACCCTGCTGATATTCCACTGAAATAAACACAATTTCTATTCTTACCCTGTATGTGTTCAACAAATCTTTCACAATAACGGATTACTGTACTATGAAAGTGAATGAAGCTGTGAAAGGAGAAAAGCCTCCAGATAGCAGCCATGCTCTTGTTCTTCACTCGTGGTCGATTCTTGAGAGATGGGCTTACATTGTACGTCAAGAAAAAGCAAATATTGCATACGCAAAGCAAGATGATCAATATCATCCACACTTTCCATTGAAATATAACTAAAAGTTCTTCAAGTGTCATTGGTTTATCTATATATACCGCAAAAGCGCTTATCCCATCAATATATATTGGTGGCAAAAATTTAATTCCACGGTCCTGGAATATAATGAAAGTTCCAATTGCCAATTCTGAAAACTACATCAACCACAATGTAAATCACCATTATAAATTTATCCCACAGAAACATAAAATAATTTCGCATAGCAGTTGAGTTTCAACTTTAGAGTCAAGAATTACTGGCATTATGCGATTCTTATTTATTTCACGAGGCATACCTCTCTCAGCGAATGATTCCCTTGTGATAAATCTTCTTTGTAAGTATAATCGTACACAGCAGGCACTTTGATTAATCTGTGGATAATGACTACAATATATTTTCATAATAATAAATAATTAAAGGGCTGCAGGGATAACGCAGAACCATTTTCAATCAAAATTCAAAATACTACTCTTGAACAAAACTGATCCTAGCAGCTCAGTACATGAAATTAAGAGACAAATTTATGGCCGTTTGACTCATGTTAAATGAATCACCATGCAATTTATTCCACTTCCCATAAGAGCCACAATTGGTCTATGAGGGCTATCTGGAATGTATAAGTTGTTTGATATTTAAAAACACAAACCTAATGAAATGCTGCTTGTTAATTAACATTATTATTATTTCTTTTATTTCTCCCCCCTCTCAGGGGATTGAAAGAGGTACAATTGTGGCCAAAAAATGGTCGCCGATATTGCGCTGCAAGAAAGACAGCCGATCCCGCGCCCCAAATTGGTGGGTGCACCCACCAAAACATACTTAAAACTAGTTTTAGTTAGGATTGGTTAATTAGTTTTCTCTTGGTCACCTGTTGCGTAAGTTACGACATCATGAGTTACCGCGGAGAAACTAATTAACCTAGCCAAACCAAAACTAGTTTCCTCTGGTTTTGACACGCAGTATTTACTCTTAAAGAAACCTCAGCTTACGAACTTGAATTTTAAGTAATCCTCTACAAGTTCCACAATTTCAACTGCAATGCCAGTCATGCCGTATTTCCAGACCGATTTCAACTCACTAAACTAAAGAGCAAATAAAACAATGTCCGAAGAAATTACCAAACTACAGCATGATTCACACTTACGTCTTGAACATTTGTGCACATAGCAATTCCGTCAAATACGCCAAAATTAATTCGGTCATATTTAATCATACTATTCACCAGACTGTTCGTTTGTAGCAATTGAAGAGGATAGGCAAACCATTTAGTACTATTCAGATTATAATTATGTACCGAGCTCATAGTCAAAGTCTCCATCTTCACAATCCCTTCGATCTACATTAAGGTCAGATAAATACATAAAATATTATGCAGTTTCAACATGTTTATACCTGGTTTAGTCTATGTGCAGGCGGTCAGCTCACTAATGAAGGGGATTACATAGAGCCCCATGCATGAAACTGGTTTGCCAGGTGCACTGCCTGCACATAGATAGACTAGACCAGGTGTATCATTTCTTATCTGACCCATTTCTTTGTATTTGCACCAATAATGGCTACACGGAAAAGGCCCTTGAAGGTTGAAATGTGTCGGTTAATGAACCTCGGCAAGCATCTACCAACAATAACAAAGCGGGTTTCATCGGTGGCAACTTGATGGCGTCTTAAAAATGCCATCTAATATAAACACAAAATTCTCTTGGAATTCAGCAGTTGTAATATTTCAGCATAAGGAATTGTTTACGGAGCGTCCTTGCAACAGCATGTTCAAATTGTCGCAATTCAAAAGCGTGATGGTCAGCTTAGTGCAAAATTCGAGGTTTAAGTGATTATAATTCTCAGCCATTGAGAGGTTTTTTAACACTACCCAGGTAACCGCCTTGAATCGTATATTGCCCATTAAAAACGTTTTCCATTCGTCTGCAATAAACTCTAGAAAAATACATGGCATTACGAATTGCCCTACAGTACGCAACATTATAAACTACATTGTAAATTGTTTGCCTTCCAGATAACAATTTGAAATAACCGTTCCTTACCAAATATTGGTTCAGTCAAAATGGCAACACAACTAAAATCCCATTTAAGCGCTAGCGATGCGATTGCTCTTATAACGCGCGTTGGCGAAAGATTCCTTTCTGCCTTTTCTTCTACGCCATTACGCCAAATGGTCACATGATCTATAATTTTTCTCTCTGTAAATTTATCTGAGAAAAAGCGATACATTAATATATGTTCTAATGACTCATTAATTTGGGCATATGACGCGGAAACAATACATTTTTAACTAATTTAAGAATGAAGCAGCGTTTTAAATTTCATTGACAATGTGCCACAAATTTTATTTCTGTGGGAGTAGCAAATGCGGAGCAAGGGCGGAGCAAGGGCGGAGCTTCAATACCGATACCGATGGATAACGATCGTTACAAAACGAATTATGGTTTCGTATCATTTGTAAACATCAATCGTAATGTGTAGCAGTATTAAAAACCGTTTGGCGTTACACAATAAAGCTCCCAGTAATTGCGGCAAACGATAATGTAGGCCTATACTACTCGATGCCATTGGTTGCAATCAGGCGCAAGCTCCGCCTACTTAGTCTACGGCTTGGCTGGGAATCACTATAACACCATTAATATGCAATTTTTGGAAGATGTTAAAGGTGAACTGACAAATTTAAAATTGTCGACACTAATTGCAACCAGAATTTAATCATAAGCTCACACTAATTTTCATAAATTTCGCTGAAATTGTGACATTTTTTAATGCAGTAGCTTTTTTTAAAAAAAAAATACAACAGTTTTACCACCGAATATGGTGTATGGTGCGCGAAACTTGCCAGTAGCTTCACTACGTACTTGCTGTGAAGCAAACAACATGGAGGCCGACTGGAACGCAAGTTATGGTGCAGCAGGTGCCTTATACGTCGTGCTTTTCACTATACAGGGTAATTCAGAGTAGCTGTATCAGGCGGTATAACATGAGAATGGCATTGTGTGGAAATATGAAAAGTTTACAGTGCAATAGCTAGTTATGGAGCTATTGAATTGTGGAATTCATGACGACCTTGAAACTACCCTTCAAGGTCATATGCACATGATGTCCCAGAAGGAAACAAAATAGACCATTAGTCTGAATTGGAAAGTTGTAGACCATGTTCCAATTAGTGCAAATTAATTATTTTTACATTTGTTCTGTATGTGCAAAAATGGAATACACGTCTGTCGAACATTGCCGCATCGAATGTAATGCAGTGAAGCATGTGTACAGCATTACACAAGCCTGTTTCCTCACATCATGGCAAGCACCTAATGAATACTTAATTGCGAAAGTGATTGCGACCATGAACGGTATGAAGCAAAAGAAGTGCGAACGTCAATTGCTAATTAGGGTTCTTAGTCAAAATGCTGTTAGGTATAAATTGAAGGAAATGGGGACAAATGATCATTCCTTGCTATGTACCACATCCTTTATAATACCACTTTCAACAATACAAATGGCAACATTCACTGCAACAGAATTTGTTGATATTATTCTTGTGTACGGAGAATGCCATGAAAATGCAACTAAGCATCTCGCGTATCCCGTGCACAATTTCCACAATGTGTGCATCCTTCATATCGAGTATTCATTGCTGTGGTAGACAGAGCACGCACTACTGGACAGCTACGTTATCGACATCCTGGGCTGCACAGAACTGCTACTGATGAAGGCCAGACCATGGCCGTACTTGCCCATTTTCATTTAAATCCTCACACAAGTACAAGGGTCGTGGCTGCAGAATGTGGCATCTCCCAAAGTTCTGTCTGTCGAATACTACAAAGGAGCAAATTCCGTCCATATGTTCATTTGCACCAGGGTCTGCTGCCCCGTGACTATGTCGCAAGGTATGAATTTTGCAATTACATGCTGAATATGGAGCAAGAAACGCCAGGGTTTGCAGAGAAGCAAACTTCAGCCGTGATGGAGAAGTAAACATTCACAATGCCCACTACTGGAGTAATTCCAATCCTCATTGGCTTCGCGATAGTAAATTTCAGGTGAAGTGGAATGTCAATGTGTGGTGTGGGGTTTGGAAAAATAGGGTGATTGGACCAGTGTTCTACGCTGGCACATTGAATGATCAACGCTATTTGGAAATACTGCGCACAACGGTCTCGGAGTTTTTGGACGATTTGACCCTCGCTGTTTGACGAACACTGATATTCCAACATGATGGGGCTCCACCACACTTTTCTAAAAATGTACAGCAGTGGCTGAACCACGCATTTCCTGGAAAGTGGCTTGGACGAGGAAGTCCCATTGCTTTGTGGCCTGCAAGATCTCCTGATTTGTCACCGGTAGATTTCTTTGTGTGGGGTACATTAAAAATGTTGTGTACGAAACAGAGCACCATGATTTACCAGAATTGAAAGAAAGGATTGCAAACGCTTTTCGTAGCATTTCACCCGAAATTCTGGCGAAAACATTGGCGAATTAATGCACAGAATGCATACACGTGTCGCAGTTAATGGTGGACATGTTGAGCATTTTTGTTAAATTTCCAGTAAGCGATTTGTATTGGATAAAACGTTTGTAACTTTGCTAGCTTTCATTTATGACGTTTTGGTTATTTTGACTAAACACTGTACAGGTTTACTGCAATTACAGCAATGTCAACTTAATAAAGCTGTTTTCACATTCTGAAATGAAGTGCTTCCATTTTCTGCATGTTCGAATGTTCTGCTGACCTTTCCGAGGACTCGCCTGCTTCCCTGCATGACATTCGATGCGGCAATGTTTGACAGACGTGTATTCCGTTTTTGCACATACAGAACAAATGTAAAAACAATTAATTTGCACTAATTGGAACATGGTCTACAACTTTCCAATTCAGACTAATGGTCTATTTTGTTTCCTTCTGGGACATCATGTGCATATGACCTTGAAGGGTAGTTTCAAGGTCGTCATGAATTCCACAATTCAATAGCTCCATAACTAGCTATTGCACTGTAAACTTTTCATATTTCCACACAATGCCATGCTCATGTTATTCCGCCTGATACAGCTACTCTGAATAACCCTGTATATATTGAGAAACGGATTTCACCAATGACATTAGTGATATTAACTACATTTTATTGTGATATCAAAAGGGTAGCATGCAAAACCTTGTCAGTTCACCTTTAAATGTTGACTCGTAATGTCCTTCAATCTCCGCAACAACTCCTACACCACATTAGCCCCTCTCTCTTCTAAATTCCACAGCTCTCTTTTACTTAATCCCAGTTCCCCTATTACGTTTTGTTTACCCACCCTCCATTTACCCGTATTCATATCTGGTTTTATACCCCTTTTCCAAATAACACACTGTTTACACCAACGATCATCACTCAACTCAATTAGTTTTTTCCATATTTATAAGCTCTCACCAATATTTGTTCCAAACCTTGGGTGACATACACTTTTTGACCACACTCTTTGGCCCCTTTTCATCTTGGTTGGGTGACAAATGCTTTTTGACCACACACTGTAAGTAAATAAGTTTTGAATTTACTTTTTAAAACCTATTTTTAATGTTTTTTTGTACCTAACAGACGTGGTTTTAACACTGCTACCGATGTGGCATACGTTTGAATGATTTGTTGATACGCTGGTATGTTATATAATTGTTCGATTATTTGTAATTGCATTGGAATTTTGAATTGTATTGGAATGTCGAATATACCCTTTACCGTCTCATAATTTGTAGATATCCCTGATGATGACACGCGAGTGTCGAAACTAGTTGGATTAAACGCATGATATATATGAGCTGGGATTGATTATTCTACCTGCTATAACTCCTAGTTCTTCTTCCACAGTATAATTGGGTGTATTCCACTTCACCCTCAATAGCCATTTCTCATATTTAATTCTCAATGCCTCCATACCTTCCCATCTTTCCCAACCCCAAATTTCCACTCCATATAATAGTATTGCTTCAACCATATGTTCATAAATTTTCCTCGGTGTCGGATCTCCGCCACAAACTGTCTCAACAACCCACACCCTCCCTCCTCATTACTCAGCTTGCTTTTTCAGATCTTTCAGATGTACTGCCCTCCAATTGTTACTTTTAAAAACATATCCTAAATATTTAAATATTTTCACCTTTTCTATCACCGCTCCGCCCCACCACCACCTCTCGTTCTTTGCCCCTCTCACTTATAGCATCTTGTTATTTTTAGCAACAAAGGAAATATGTATGTGATATTAATACTAACTGTTGATCCCTGCAATGGTGTCACTGTGATCGTAATATGGGTTTTCTTGACATGGATAATAATCTATTAGTGTTTCACACGGAATTTCAAATGAAACGTTGAAAATTGTAAGGAACAAGATGCACGCAGCGCAATCTTCCAAAAAAATTTGAAACATTAGCATGTCTAGACCATGTTAACAGCAATTCAAATCAAAATTTGACAGTAGTACTTACAACTGCTGTAATCAGTCATCAGTAACATTTTCAGCTTCTAGGGGATTTAACTCTGAACTACGTCAAATGAGGTCCTTGAAATAACCTGGATGCCTGCTTCGCTTATATCTATATATGAAACCCACCACTTGTTCCTGGTTGGTTGTTTCACGTACCACGTGATTAGTGACATCTTGCTGAGTGCCAAACACGTATCCTAGCTCCACTAAAGCTATACCTATCACATGAACTGGCACGCAGTAAGTGCAGGGTTGAAAATGACCTATATACGCCACGCCCCTATCCATACAAATCGATAGTCGCAGCACTTTCTAGTCCCATTTTCTATCAATTTTCCCACACATTGTCTGCGCCCTTAGTGACACAATAGGTTCCATTATCACTTTCAGAGATAATATAACAGTTTTGTAAAGGTTTTGCAGCCATGACGGTTATTGATCTGGAAATTGAGCTATTGTACCGTTACTGTTACATATTTGACAGTTGGGTGAAATGTTTTGGTTCAGCCTACACAGGGATAATGGATGTTATTGAAGTTACTGAATGGCGTTGAAATAGAATTTTTCTTTACACCAGAAAATGGGATACTGTTATTGATCGAGCGTGCACCAAAACCAATCAATACATGGATTTTCGTGTCGTAACTACTGTAAAAATTAAGTGCGTTATAAGTTACCGAGGAAAAAACTAATTAAGCTAACGTGTGGACAACTAGTTTCCAATATGTATTGACACGCTACGGTTCTTTTATGTTCACGGA